>JAUMHR010000076.1:6049664-6065363 GCA_032361145.1 Enteromius fasciolatus
TGTAAGGATCCTTGTTGCCTATGGAAGGGTCAGAGAGCTCTCAGAATGCACCAGAAACATCTTAATTTGTATCCCGAAGATTACGGGTTTGGAACTACATGAGGGTGAGTAATTAAATAACAAAATGTTCATTTTTGTGTGACCTATCCCTTTAAGAATTACTAGAAGTAGTAAATCATCCAGGTACTTTTTAAAATCTACATTATACATTATTCGTCTTACATACTGTTTTTTACCTGATACAGTATGAATGTAGACACTTAACTTATGTATAAATTGTTATTCCTGTATATTCAAACACTGGATACACTATACCTGGTTCTGAAGGAAAACACGCCCTTGATCAACCGAAATGAAGCAGTGAGTATAATGTCTTTTAATGGATCTTTTCAAATCGCCTTTCTTAATAATGTGCTAATTAACAAGTTTCACAATGAATACAGCTAAAAAAAATCCACCGAGAGTGCTTCGGAAAAGAGGGGCGTGGTCAGCGGAGCTCGTGAAGATTTAAAGGGGAAGTACACAGAACAGAGTGATTTCTAAAGAGCTGTTTTTGACAGGGTAAAATGAGCGTTTTTTTATCTTTGAGAAATTTTAAAACAAACTATATTACAAACTTTCCATTAAGACCCTAAAGAATCATATTATCCTGTGGAAAATTGGCTTTGTATGACTCCTTTAATAGGTCTGCAATGGGAAAATCAGAGCTAAAATAGGCACCATTAAAACCATACACCTCACTTCACCAAGTCTAATAGTTATGGACCAACGTTTAATACTTTATTGTAATACTTAATAGTTTAAACCCCAAGCTCAAAGTATGAGCAATAGTAATGCTTGTCTTACAGAGCATCATTAAAAACCACAATGTGGATCATTTCAGGTTAAAATAAAATAAAGTTGCGGCTTTACTGTATAAATGCAAATTACTCAAATTAGCAGCTATCTTATCAGTTTTGAACTCAAAGCCCCCAGACAGAAACCGTTTAACCACTAGTGATGCTCATCTAGATTAACGGGAATGATATATTCTGCATTCAAAAGCTTACTGCAGTATCCTGGTAGTCCTAAGGCAAAAGCTAAAATAAGGCTCAAATTGCTAGACCAATATTCTCCCTGATGACAAACTTAATATAGTATGGTGTATAAGGTTTAGTGACTGAATTGATTAATCATCGATTCAAATCTAATGTAAAAATTTTGGAGTTTTTATCCAAAGCAATTTACACAGCATTTAAGCAATGCAGACATTTGAATTGAACCAATGACCTTGGTTTTTGTCGGCATCATTCTTTAAAGTAACAGGTATGTAACAGTCACTAATGCACCACCTCAATGTGGCAGCTCTTCATGAAATGTATTTTCAGTCACTACAAATTGCCTTCATTGTGAACCCAATTATGCATGTAGATTTAGATGACTCTAAAATGCATCTATTCACTTTCTATTAGTCTAATTTTAATAATTGTTGATGGGTATGCAATAAAATATCCATCATACCTCCAATTTACCAGAATTGCTTCTACAATTGACACTCCAATACCAAAATGGCAATTGCACTGGAATCTGACCCTTTTTTCTCAGTGAAAAGCTTTGATCTATGGAGAGGTGACTGTGTGCAGAAGTCACTGCTGCGTCCGCCGGCTGGGTTTGCTGCAGGGAGGCTGATACTGAGGTAACAGGATGGGTAATTAGGTTGGAAGTCTGAGTCTCGCAGAAAGACCCCTCACCCTTCCCCTGCTAGACTTTCTTCAATCCTACTAAAATTAGAGCTGAGCCAAAGGCAAGGCACAACAACTGCAGAGGGTCAAACATGAGACCAGAGAGAGGAAGAGGAAGAAAACTGCAAGATGGCAGGAGAGTATGAGCAAGCGAGGTGAATTACTACGACCTGTAGAGAGCGAGAGAGAAAGGAAGGCAGAGACAGCCTGCGGTGGTCAGCGTTGTGAATAAAGCACAAGGGACGTGTGGGAAGCCTACGGCCCGGTAAAGCGCACACTTCCCCACCCCCACACCTCCTTCCTAGGCAACTATTTAACATAAAAATTGATTTATATCGAGCCCTAAATTGCTTCCGAGGGATTCGCTCCCGTGGAAGCGCAGACAGGGGTCTGGAGTCAAGTGCGTGAGCTAATGAGGCACAGGGTTTCCATGTGAACAGGGCAGAAGTGAAGCAGCGTGCGCGAACATTTCCGCGTAGTCCGCAGCGGTGACCTGTGACAGACCGTTGAGTTTAAACTACATTCTCAACAAGAAACAATCTTTAAAAGTTGATTCCGGGGTTAGCTTGAGGAGGCGGATTCGCTCGGAAACACTAACGATAAAAAAACAAACTACATCAACTGCAACTACTTTCCACATGAAAACGCTCCTGAGGCTTTGCTGCCATTTCAGTCTAACTCAGAGCGAACATGTTGGCAGCAAACCAGTGAAGAGGAAGGATGAGAGCAGGCGGATTTGTACCGTCGGCGTGGGTTGTAGGTCAAAATGAGAACGGTTTCCTTTTTAGTCATTTAGCATTGCCAAACTATGCTCTGAAAACACAAGGATGGAAGCAATTACTCATTTATAAATAAATGAAGACTCGATGGGAAGGTTCTTCTGCAACACCAAGAGTTCATCACCAAATTTAAACTGCAAATGTGGCGCAGAAGTGCTTATAAAAACTGTTTAATTCAGCTCAGAATGTATTTACATGAGAAATTACAATTGAATAACCGAGGTGGGTTGAAGGCGGCATAATTTAGCCGCATTGCATAGCAGCCTTAACTTGGCTGTGTGAATACACCTTAATACATGATACTTCCTCTTGAACTAAATGCTTGTTGAGCACAGCCAAAGGGCAGACCGGCGCCTACTTCCCTTCAAGCTGTGTAGTGCCCTGCATGTCTCATTGATTCTCATCTGTTGCACCAGATACCTGAGCACGCTTGCATTAAACACACATTCCATTAAAAACACCACAATTGCTCAACAGACCCTGCTTACATCAAGATTTGATCTAAACATAGTTTTCTAAGTGCCCGGCTCGTGAAAGCACATCCTCATTGTGCATTAAAAGTATTCAAGACTAAATGGGAGTCTTCAATTATTCATCAGTGCCGCATGATGCACATCTTATTCATCCTTATTGGTTTTAAAACATGCTCAGCACAGCAACCAGCAGGACAAGTAGTTATTGCACAGACTGTGTGAATGTTGCTTGCACTTACAATGAAAGTCTATGGGGAATCCATACAACAGCTGCCTCACGGACATCCACTGCAAACTCATTTCTGCTGATTTTACAATCTGAGGTATGAGCCAGCATGATTTTCTGTGGTAATCAGTGCGCAACAGATGTTATTCACAGAGCTTAACCATAAAGGTTCTCTTTAATCAGAAGTCTTCAACCCTGCTCCTCATCAATGCAATAACATTTAATGGTAAGGAAGTTAAATGGGACATCCATTTATAGTAATGTCTAAAACCATTATTAAGTGCACTCATTCAATCCCATAAGGCATCACATTTACAAGTATACAACTGACGTACACTCAATGGCGGGTCAATGGAGAACACCTATGAACTCATATTACCAGAAAGATCGTTTTCATTCGAGGGACTACATCAGTAACTGTGTAGAATTTCTAAATGAGAATTTAGGGGCGTTTAAAACTTGTTTAAAACAACTTCTATGTGGAAGTTTCTAATACATCCAGTAAGACCTTCATTAGCTTGCGTTTAATTTAGATTTGAGCTCAACTTTGGATTGGGCATACCTTGCATAAGGTGGGATGGTTTGGATACAGCCCAAGCATCCTGCAAAGTCTATTTACAACCTGCTTCAACACATCTCCCAATGATTCTGAAGTGATCCTAAACCCCTTGATTAGCTGGTTCGGGTGTGTTTGAATAGAGTTGAAACCAAATTCTGCAGGCCAGTAGTTCTTCAAAAACAGGGCTGAAGACTATTGCTTTAAAACACAGATGTTTCGTGCCTAGAGACGGAAAAAAAAAAAAAAAAAAAGGAAGATGACAAGATGGCAACTGAACCCTAAAATTAAACAGTCAAGTTATAATACCATTTAATAAAGATGGTAGCTGATTCTTTAGCATTCAAGAAGTTATTGCACTGTAAATTATATAGTTTTATTTTACTGTCAGCTTTTGTTGAAACGGAGTACATTGTAGTCGATTCTGAAACCCTGAGGACAACCAGCTATCAAGAGACATGAAGACAAACACTGAATGAGACACATAGGAGCCACTTCTTGAATTCATATTTTTTTTATTTTTGACTTTACAAAACAGGTAAAAAGTATTCTCTTTGTAGTCAAACGTAATATGCAGGCTGCGTGCAAGTGCCCTTGGACGCACCAACTACCAAACAATTTTAAATGCCTTTCAAATGTAAAGAAAAATTCTGTCCGCTCCCCCAAGTCACCAAGTGCTTTCTCTGACCCCAAAGGCTTTAGTTTGCTTATACTGAGATAAGGCCAACGGCTAGGCACTTCAATAAGCTCAAATCCAGTTTACTTGCACTGTAAAAACAGGCTCATCAATCTCCTTAGGAACACAAGAGAATTCAGACTCCTGGCACTTTGTATTTCATCCCTAATCCCTAACAATTCCCTGGTTTCCTGACATTGTGTTAGGTGTGTCTGCTGATGTGGATGTTGGAAAACATGCCATGGAATGTTACTTCAGTGACAGCCATGGTGGAGGTGTCCAACTTTTAGTTCTGGAGGGCTACGGATTACTGGAGCCAGATTCCACATGGATGGATTCAATTCATTTTTGTCAGAGCACACAGAGAGACCTTTAGGAGGCTTAGTTATTACCAGCATTTCACACTAAAGGAGGTGGCCAGCGGCCACGGTTCTCCAGGACGTGAGCCAGACACAGTCACAACTCCTCCCCATGCACTCAAAACCCTGACTCCCTGGAGAGTATGTACTGGTTAGGTGTGAAACTAGCAAAATAGCCATGCAGGAAGACAGACAGTCAGTAGTGCAAGCATTTTACATTTCATCTGCATTCGCTAAGCCATGCTTCCTGTTTTCAGCATGCACAATGTGTGTTAAGAGGAAAGAGCTGCCAAGCCACAATCCCCCAGTTTCAGACCACCACACATGCCTTGCACATTCCCCCAGAGACATTCCTCCAGCAGCTGTAGGCCATGCATGTCCGATGCAAACAGATATGACTGCGTAAACAAAGACCCATTAAGTACACGCAGTGGGTTTGAACATTTCCTCCTCCTTGAGAGTAGTTCTTTACCCCTCAAGCATCTGTCTGGAAAAAAATGAATTAAATATTTCCATTATATGCTTTTGCAATTTCTCATTACAGTGAAGTCTGCATACAAACCGGTCAACCTCCTACACGCATGCACCCATTTCCAATTGTTCGATGGCACTTGGTGTGGTTGATGCTTATTAAAATCTGTGCCAAGGACTGATTTGTCTCTAATGCAATAAGGCATTAGTCCTGTTAGCCAGTCGGCAACCACTGGCGGCTCTGCGGGGGGACAGACACACTGTCAGTGGCAGTAATTGGTCAGAATGACGGGCTGGAATCCTATGTGTATTGGGGGGGGGGGGCTGCAATGAGCAAGAGATGGAAGCTACAGTGATATACTCTGACAGCAACACATACACATGCCCAATGCCAAACACAGCGAGGATTAGAAAACAAAGCAGAATTGAAAGCTCTCAATTAGGGCAAAAAAGACATTTATCCACAAGGTAAAAAACCTGGAGCTTTCTGTGCTTTGTTCATCAGATGCAAAATTCATTTGTGACTCATACAAACTGTAAGAGAGCTCCGCCAGCATAAAACCATTTGAACAGATCTACTCAAGAGCACGATGAAAATTACCATGGCAATTAACGGACAAAGTCTGTGCTAAGAGATAGGGGCCGGACAGCTGCAAATTAGCACATACGTTGAGGAAACGTGGGAAAGACATGCTCGTCTTGCAGAATAAAGCACTGGAGTATTGTCTGAGGTAGACGTCTGGAGAGCCCGGACAGAATTTTTCGAGCTTGTTAAAATGATTTCTTGGCCAACATGAGCAGAAGTAGTCAATTTAAAGATGAAGTAAAGTGTGCTTAGAAAGCACTTGATGAGGTGAATAGTAAAGAGAAACTTTTAGTGTAGAGAAAATGACCTTGTGTTACGACTGGAGAGCCAATATACACAGCACCAAGAACTCCGTTTTAACCCATTAAAAGGTTGCTGGTTCAAACTTTAGCAGACAGGGCCATCGATTTCTGCCATTCCACACAGTTCAGAAGATGTTCAGTCAGACTGTCCACGGTTCCTTAAAGGCAGCTGGTGTTCAAAGGCAAGACTGCACTTACACTGCGAATAAACGCTTGTCTTTTCCTGTAGGAGAATTGCAAGTCGATCAGCAAAAGTAAGCAAGAGGTAAGGGAAGCACACACACACACAACACTCAAGACATCTAAATCATCTTCCATGATGAATCCATTCATCACATTAAGCCATTGGCACAACCAGTAATTACAGAGCAGAGTATATAGTGGAAACCGGAAGCAAGCCCATTAGGGCAGTGCAACTTTGTCCCATTTAGCGCTTCTTGCAGAACATGCAGATTTGGAAAGCTTTGACTCATCAGAATTAAGACGGACTAAAACTACAGAACAAGTGTAACTTTTTTAATGGACAGGCATTGATGCATGTTTGCAGTATCAGTGAAAAAGATAACTGACCTGAGAAGAGGTCTGACATTCGATTAATTGTTCCAATTTCCAGGAATTGCTAGGCATCACAACCTAGGGAAGAGAGAACGCTATGAGCGAACAACCAAACATTGCTATGATAAAGTATTTTGTATTGAGGAAGCTCATGCAATCTGCCAAGTTTGAGTCATGCAACTCAAGCTTTTCCATGTAACTTTTGTTCAGGTAGGACATTGAGTTTTTCAATACGTTAAACAATTAAATCGCAAAAGAAAAAAAAAAAAAGAAAAGAAAAAACAAGAGCAGCATTACAAACAGATGGATCAAGATTTGACACTGAGCACTTTTAGCATGAGTTGCATTATAATTCTGCTCTGAAACGTTAGTACAGAAATATTATTATAAGCAAAATCTATTACTGCGTGTTTGTACATATATTTGTTTCACTTTACTTTTATATTTTTAAACGATTGAATCTTTTAAATCATTGCACGCTGTTACCAAACAGTTTTAAGTATATAAATGTAACACTACTCACAAATTTAGGGTTAGGTTTACCTTTACAATGCTGCACTTAAAGTTTAACAGTCCTCTCCTGTCCTCTTTACTAAAAGCAGCCAACTTGTCTTTGCATCAGTCTTGACAAATATGGGCCCCTGCATAACTTAACTTTTAAATTCAAATTATTTCAGGCTGTAATACATTTCCCATTCTTAGTGAGATCAAAAATAAAATGTCATTCAAGAAAAGTTTAATACATACCCAAGCATCGAATGCTTTAGTTCTCTCTATAGACATTAGGAAGCTATCCAGGTTATTTTAAAGAGCACAGGTCTTACCTCTAGGGTCCTTTTTAAGTATAAAGAGAGAGAGAAACATTAAAGGTGTGCTTTTAATTGTCAAATCAAACACTTTAAACAGACTCCTTTAGTGTAGTTTACGTCTTCAGACTACATGCATTGTTTTAAATTTAAAATCTGTTTTTTGAAGAGGAAGAAAAATTGGAACCGAAGGTTATGAGTTATTTAAAAGGCCATTTCAGATTTTATAAAGACAAAGAAAAATAAACCAGGTTAAAGTTTCATAAAAAACAATCTAGGCTTTATTGACATCTGCTGCAAACATGTTTTGGACAGATTTAGTTACCTATTTAGGCAAGCTTACACAAGTCATTCTGCATTTTATGGAGAGGATACAAATACTAAATGGCAGTAAAGTACAGTTTGGATGTGTTTTTTTTTTCTTTTCCTTTTTTTAAATTATGTACAATAGAGTCGGTTTTAGCTGCAGTATCCCTTTACATAAGAAAGAGATGACCCTTGTGGAGATTGTTGTCCAAATCCTTTAAGCAGTTTGTGCATGCAGTTTATATAGCATGGTGCCATCCATGATAATCTGACTTGTTTGATGATTTCTTTTTCCTTTTAAACATAAGTTGCCAAACATGGGTTATTCTACAGAACAGTTTTGAAAAGTAACATCTTATTTTAACAAATTAAGGATTTGAGGACATTTCATCTCAACAGCGTCTAATTGGGCTATATTTCAAAACTCTAAAATATACAAGGAAAAATATTGAGGCCTAAAATCTACATTTACAGCTTTTAAAACTATTTAAATCAAATGAGCAATAATCAATGGCTGTTGGAAATACCATTAAAATACATTTTGCATTTCAGTAATTTAACTCCTTATTACAAAACAAACATTACGTTTAGGGTCTTTTTGATATGCTAGTATTAAACAGAATTTTGAAATGTAGCCTACATGGGAATCTGCAACTGCACCTCAGCAGAGTTTTTAAATGGTAACACAAATTAAAGTGGCGTCCTGAGACACATAAAAAGTGGCTGTACAGTTGTTAGGCTTTACCTTTCAGCTAAATACTTTTTCCAATCATTGGAACAAATGTTTACCATCGACAAATGCAAAAAAGCAAGGGTAGGTATGAGCAGAGGAAGAGATATTGGCAAAAACAAAAATAAATAAAACCAACAAAAACAAAAAAACAGCCATGTTTAAACTAATCCTTCTAAAGGTTTTGTTGATTCTTGAGGCATTCAAATGCCGTTCTGTCGAGTTTCTTTAAAAAAGTCCGGAGTAAAAAAAAAAAAACAAAACTCAAAAAAACAAAAACAAAAAAAAACAAACGGACAATTACTTTTGTCGGGTAGCTTAAAGCGTGAGCTGCCATGGGAGACAGTTGTCATGGCGACGCGGTGGGTGATGTTCCACTAATCAGACTTAGTATCGTCCATAGGGGTGTTCCCTTAACCCAGGCTTAGGCTGTCTCTGAGCGGGAGCTTTTCCTCCGCCAGCAGGACGCGGTGTCCCATTCCAGTCATCTTGAGCTGTGGGAGCAAAAAAATAGTGCGAGTGGGTAAAACAACAGCAAGCAAACTATAGCTCACCAAAAGAAACTATGTAAATAAAGGACTTTCACCAAGTCAAACTAAAAAGGTTTAATAAGTCAAAATATTGCTGGTAGGGTGCTTGTAATGAAATAAGTAAAATGTGAACATCTATGCACCCAATCAAACTATATGCTGCTTCCAGATATGGCCATTTCTATACTATAAATTAGGTTAGAGTACATGACAAGTTCAACATGTCCAGATTTATAGTATTTAAAAAGCCATATACATATTACATAGAATGTACTTTAACAGTAACGTAGTCACAAATATCTACTAGACAGTATGTGATTTCAGACATGACAAAAACATTAGTCAGAACTCGATCAAGTAATGCTTCCATAACCATCTTGAAATACAACAGTTCTGTTCGGTAACACCAGTGTTACGAATTGTAGCATTGTCCACACCCTTGATGTAATTACAATAAATGTCTGAAACAATCAGCAACAGATTATGAAGGAAACACCAGAAAAACTTACCGTAGTTTTCATAGCCCTCCTGTGTCTCTCCATGTCCATAGTCATAATATTCTGGTTCTCTGAAAAAAAATATGCAAGTACAAACAATGTTCAAATGAACAACTCTTGCACAAGAGAACCTGGCCTGAATTTCCTAGAACAAACTAAGCCAAGAACATTACACTTATAAGACGGTTGGATGTTTCAAAAAAAGCCTATATAAGCCACAGTAATTATAAGCTATGTTGGCCTTTTAGAGGAAACTTGAACTTTCCATGTCTCAAAGCAAAATTAATATGTGCTATTAACTTACGCTTGTGGCTGACTGTAGTAGCTGTCATAGGATTCATAGCCTGCATCTGTGTAGCTCTCATCATAAGACTGAAGAAAAGAAAGAGAAAAAAAAATAATTCCACAGCAGCATAAACTTTAAAAGGTAAACTCAACATCTTCAAAGCAAACCAGAAAATATCTAATAAAGAAACATACGTATTCTTCGTATGATTCTTGAGTCTGGGGTGGTGGAGGGGGCATCCGCTGAGACGCAGGGGCAACTGGACGAGCACGGTTGGAAGCTGCTCCTCTGGGCGGCTGGGCTGATGGTCCTCCTCTACCTGCAGGTGCTCCCCTTGCTGCTCCACCTCGAGGGGGTCCACCACGACCACCACGTGGGGGCATACCACGACCCCTGCAAAAGCAAAAAATAAATAAATTAAAAAAGGGGTTAAACTCTCCAAGTTTTATGATCTAAATGCAAATTCAGCTTAAACTAAAAATATTACAATTAGACTACTTAAAAAAAAAAATAATAATAAATAAAAAAAAGTGCATGCATTATTGTGGGTACCTGGGTACTCCAGGAGGAGGAAGACCTCCACGGCCTCTGATTGGTGGCCCTCCTCGGCCTCTGCCCCCATGTTCCTGACCACCGTTTAGGAACTTCATTTCCATGAATTGCTCCTGGCAAATCTCATCCATCATGTCCTGTGAGACAGGCACATAAGCTTACTAACACGACACTTTCCACATGCAAATGGTAGCTGCTTAGAGTAAGACAACAGCATAAGGAGAAACCTAGGCTTCACAGACAAGGCCATTAGCACAGTGCACAAAGGTTAAAGTCATTTACAGTGGAAACACACACAGTTAAGTGAAGCCTTTCAGTCATTTAGTTTAGACACAAAAGTGATCTTGAAAACAACCGATTTATCAGATTAAACATTAATATGCCCCCAGAGGCAGAGCAAGTGAGATCACAACCCAACAACGCAGGCGGTTTGGACTTAAACAATGGCCTATTTGGAATCCATAAAATCACAGAACTATAAAAAGAAAGCTTAGACAAAAAAAACAATATCAGCACTTCGCTGCAATGAGCATGATCTCTGGGCCGCCCTTCTTAAATCTAGGGTAAATTCCAGAGTACTTACAGGGAACAAGAACTTTTTGATCTCCTCCATGGCATGAGCCATGCGCACATATGCCTCAGGAACAGGAGCAAAAACCTCAATAAACACATGAAGCTCCATGGACAAGTGTGCATACTTTGGCTCTCCACTTTTCCTCAAGCCCTCCTCCTGAAAAACAAAGTAGTTCAGTACTTCGTTATTTAACCTTTATTCACACAGCAAGACAAGAATGCGATGCATCAAATAGCCTAGAATCATTCTTTAGAGATTTTAGAGCCATCTTAGAAATCCAGCATCAAAAATGGATGCCCCTGGTATAAGTCGTTCTTCCAACAACTCTTCAGACTTAAAAAAAAAAAAAAAAAAAAAAAAAAAAAAGGAAGAAGAAGAAGAACCTCAATAACACTTTACCTTGGTTTTGTCCCTCATGGATCCTTTCCCCAGCACAGAGATCTTAGCACCAGTCTCCTCCTGCAGTCTCTTGATTGTATTCCCCTGCGGTCCAAGGATCTTCCCAACAAAGTTAAACTGCACAACAGAAAAATTAAATATTAAACCCACATCATTTGAAGAATTCTACAGTGCCTCACTTAGCCTGTAAGAACATGTTTTCAAGGACTAAAAGCTCAATAGTTTTGATCTTCTTGAACAGGACTAGATTAAATATAATGCATAGAGATCAAAGGCCCAAGTCATGCACTGCTTGGCAAAAAAAAGCCAGGGGTAACATTAGGCAGTCTGGGAACACACAGAAGGATAACTTTGCTAAAACAGGAGGAAGATCACACTCAGGAGACAACAAAACATCTGTTTCTTTGCACAAAACCAAAGTGCCACTCGAGAGAAAAAAAAAAAAAAAAAAAAAAGCAAAGAGTTAAGTCCAACATTTAAAAGTCAAAGTAACTCTCAGCAGGGAGAACCTAAGAGTCTGCTGTTGAACACATCTGCATGCGTTGAATTTACTGCTTCTAACGCACACACAGCCTACACAATGCACATCCTCAGTACAACTTTTTTTTTTAATCTAAGCAAAAGCCTAATATAACAAGCTGTTCTAAAGAGAAACCGCACTTTAATTTGGACTCAACCAGCATAATCAATCAAGCAAAACTCGCATACCAATCTGATATTCATGTAACAACTAAAGAAAATAAAAAGCAGCGCTCAAGATTGGATTTTGGGATGAGCTGGAGAAAAATAAAATGTTACTTTCAGCTTGAATCAACAAGCAATCTTTAAAGAATAAACAAGGTCTCACTCCCTATAAAACAAGATGACTTAATACAGTCTAATCACATCTAGCAAGTAAGCGATCACAGGACACCAAAAAAAAAAAAATTGCTGTATAGAGAAAACACCTTAAACCTCTTCAAGACCTCTTCAATAATCAAATAATAGCTAAATTCTTGAAATATGCCCCTGGTGAGACCAGACCCACTATTTCACTTGTTAATAGTTATTTCCATAATTAATACAATTCCTTACTTTCCATGACTTTTTTTGTACCCCTCAAGAATCCTTGGGTGACCTTTGTTTCCCCTGAGGTGTTACATTCATTCAACACCAATTGCACATGTAATCGAGTAAACCGGCACAACGTGTTTCTGAACCACAGTGACACTCACCTTAGGGTACTGTTTGACTGGTATGAGAACTCTTTCCTTCAGTTTGATGTTTTTCTGGGTGAAGAGGTCCAGGTAGCTTTCTGTATCTTTCTCAGTCTCTCCTTTCTCAATCCTCTCAATTTCTAAAAGACAGAAAACAATTTATGATCAGGCATCAGATCTAAATATTTAAATTAAAAAGTGCAAATACAAAATTTAAAACTTGATATTTTAACAATCCTTACTTTTCGGATATTACATGCATTGCGAAACTCAGTAGCTAGAAACAAATGCACGAGTTTTGACTTTCACATCAGACAACAGGGTCAGAAATATATCCATTATAAAAACCAAGGTTTAAAATAGGCATCAAAAATCAGGAGTTATATTAACCCACACGGTGACATTTTCCTCATTTAAACATGACATACTGGATTAGAAGCTAATGTTTACAGGCCTGGAATATTTTCTCTGGCAATCTCCAGGTCATTTTACATCAATGCCCAATGTACTTCTAAGATTTAAGTGCCGTTTTGCTTCAGGTTGCAAAGAAAAGTGCTTGCATCAAAGACACTGGCAGCAAACGCCATCAATCAATAGACTCGGCTTTTTAAAGGGCTTTTCACTGCAAGTCTGATGCTAAACAACGAACATTTGCATGCCTCTGCAAAGGTAACTTAAAGAACTGATCTGCTAATATAAACCAGAAGATACGGTTAACCTCCCACTAGACTGATGATATAAGACATGTGGTGAAACGAGGCCAGGAAAAGACATTTCCTACACTAAAAATCCATTTCATTTCCAGATGCAACACTTCCCACACTAAAGGCACACATGGTCCGGAACATGGTTTTTATTACTACGACAAATCTCAAACTTAAGACATTCAGCCGTCTTCAATTTCATTTGATCAGACTTGGACGATTTCTTCTACAGCTTTCCAGATCTTTCAGTCTAGACAAACACGATAAGTGTATGTAGGCTGGGGCTCGATGCGTACAAAGAAAAGCCACGTAGCCCCCCTTAGATCCAAAGCCCTCCTTACAAACAAACAATAAAATGTAACCTTTTATTGTTGTACAGTTAAAAATAAAATAATTTAAATGCAATTCTAATACGACAGACGTTCTTAACGTATTACTGAAATATTACCTAATTTTTAGACCATTAAAAGACTGATTTTCTATGATAAAGTTGTGTAAAACGCATAATCTGGTTGCAAAGTTTCCACTTCGATAAAAGCATGTCTGTTAAACCCAAACCAACACGCGGCTCAAAGGTTGTACTGGAGCGAAAACGGGACTTCTGCCAGGGGATGGTGGGAGTAAAACTCTACAGCACTACGGGATTTAATAAAGAAGGGTACAAAGAAATTATATCATCCTGTAAAAGTGGAGTTTGTCTCTCCGAAAAAGCATCAATTACACGCGAAAAATGGCTTCTATGGCACGTGCCTGGCTCACCCCCCGCGCGCTGAAGCGAGACTTTGTAACGGTCGCCCTGCGTCCCGTGAACGACTACAGTCGATCCCCAGCGTTTCTCTAATTAAACCTACGATACATCTACATCGCAAAAAGTTCCCGGGTTGAATTTTTAAGCCTCTTCTCATTTGTTTTCACAAATCAACGGCGTTTACCTGCTGTTAGAAGTTTCATGGCGTGCGTGAACGACGCGTCCAGGCTGTCGCGCTCAGCCAGCAGCTGCGGGAGGTATTTGTTCTCATTCTCCATGTTGAGTTTCTTAGTTAAAGAAGGTTCAAAAACCAAACGTCCGACGAAACTATTTCAGTATCCACTTCCTGCAAGAGGCAAAGCGAGGCGCGAACACACAAGCGACTGCGACTGAACTGAGAAGCAATGGCTCCTGCTCTCCGGCGTGCGGTTAGAAACAGATGAACAAAAGCTTGAGACCAGCGCAAATGACTTGAGCTAGCGGAAATTACGTCACGAAGCGAGACGTATGGGACCGCCCACTTTGATGTGAAAGTTTTTGGACTGCAGTCTATACAAAATTGCATTTGCGTTGGAAAGAGACTGCAAGTCTCATTCTGTTGGTAATCATATAAGATAGAAGATCGGATATATCTAAAAAGGGGATCTTTTTTTTCAGGCTCCTATGTTTATGTTCCGTTATTTCACTTTAATTGCAATGTAAAAGAACCTATTCATTGTCATTAAAGTGAAATCACTGAAACTACACACAGGAATCAAAAACAAAAGGCACTTTGTATCAGATTATACATGATTCTGATACACAATATTAGTGATGCACTCATACAAAAATGATCTGTGTTCTTCCAGTAAATATAAATCTGCTATGCATGAATTAATATGCTGTTATGCTGTCTGGTTCTTGGAGACATCTACAAACGTTTGCATAAGCTTCTGGGCTCATCTATGTGGTAAATTATGTAGGGATGGTGCACAGTGCATAATATAATGTTTGCTGCCCCCCACTGGCTGAAAATGGAGTATGGTTTACTTTCAATGGTTGCAGGTGAAGCATTTGGACAGTAATAATAATGCTTTTAAAATTGTAAACGCAAACTTGATCAGTTGCATATGCTTTAATTTAGAGATTATAGTTTAGTTCATTTGCATGATTATTTATCACAGTTACGAGACAATCCTGGCATAGTCTCCCAATCTCAGATCCGCTTGTCTGTTTCAAATTAGAGTACCTATGCTGCACTTTTAAACTGCTATTATTTTATATGCATCTTTCATGTAAACACAAATGTGCTTGTTTTCTTTCTTCTATTGTGCTTCTCTTCTACGACAAACACAGCTTCTCTCTGCCAGCGCTGGAGAGCAGTGAGGTCAGCCGTATAGCTCAGCATTGCTAGGAGGCCAGTGAAACCTTTTTGTCCAGTGAAAGCTTTCAGAACTGTCACACCTGCTTAGGCCTTTAGCACCACTACAACCACCCTCCGCTCCCCTTTTCCCCTCAGCCTCGCTCAAGGTTAACACACTCTGTTTGTGCATGTCAGACTATTCAGACTCATAACGAAGTGGCTGCTGACCTTTGAGCTCGGTTAGCGTATTTTTCTTCCCTGCTGCTTTTGTGCTTTGCCTCTCTCTTTCTCTTAACAAGGCCAATGTTTATATTCACAGAGCACA
>JAUMHR010000076.1:6068586-6081331 GCA_032361145.1 Enteromius fasciolatus
AAGAGATTTTAACCCCAGAAGATAGAAATGATCTTTATTTAGACAGTCATGATGTGTATGTATATATATATATATATGTGCATGTGTGTGTTTAAAATAAAATAATATATTTAAATTGTGAATTATTACAATTAATGATGATTTTGTATTTGCAAAACTTTTAAAATGTAATTTCTTCCTGTGATGCAATGCTGAAATTGCAGGAATTACTCAATTTTTCAGTGATCCTTCAGAAATAATTCTAATGATGATTCGCTGTTTAAGAAACATTTCTTATATTTTGTGAAAACTGTAATACATCATTTACATCAAATACATTTTGCTATAGAAGTTTTGAGAGAGTCTTGTGGAACATTATAAACATTACTGTCACCTGTGATAAATTTAATTTTTCCTTGCTCATTCAAACAAAGTTAATATACACACACACAAACTGATGTTATTTATTATTTAATTTAGTTTAATAGTCAAAAAAACTTAAAATACTCTTACTGTATGTCAAAATTCTCGTTTGTGCATTTTATTCTAGACAATCATCTGAGACAAGGTCGAAATTTAACCTTTCAACCTTTCTGGCATTGTGTTGTTTTAATCTCTTCTTCTCTTTTAATCCCTAACAGTATTCACACACCCTTCCTCCATAATGACTTTAAAACAGTGCTTCAATTGCTTCTTTCAGTGCATTTGCGCACATGATGTGTGACTTCACTTTCACTTCACTTGATTGGCTACTATATTCATGAAGCGTTATCTCAAGTCTGCTCAGGTGAATTTAACTGTCTAACTAGATTCATCAGGCTTGGCCTTTTGTTTGGGTGAACGCTTGTCTTTCTTAGGTCAGTTTGAGGGAGCCGCGGGCATGATTTGCAGCAAAGGACATACTGCCAACTTTACTTTGTGCTTCGAACATAAACCCAGCCATATGTACCTCAAGCCATGTTTTCAGCGCATCCCAGTAGCTCTGAAAGCCACGCATCCTCATATGAACCAACCAAATTAGGGTTAATAGCCAGTAATTTCCTTTTCTTATTATTTAAAATGTATTCTGTCCTTTAGGTGGCCTCAATGTGGTGTTTGTCATTCATGTCACTCACCGAAGGCCTTGATTGGGCAGTGTGCCAACGCATTAAAAGACTTTATAATTACTCATGCATTAAGATTAGCCTCACATGCACATCCGAACAGATTTCGCTTCTCCCCCTGACTTTAGTCAATCTATATGTATTGAAATCAAGTAGACATTTAAGTATCTGCAAGGTCAGTGACATTATAGTTGCGTAGTTCCCTTGAGGGAACCTTTGTGGCTCCGGATGGTAAAGGTACTAATTATCGCTCACACGTGGCGCATTTTCAAAGAGCAGACGCCGATGAGATGCGAACGGGCAACAGACCATGGTGTGTGTGTGTGTATGCATAATTCAAAAGCTAGTCTGAATATGAGTCTAATGTAAATCATCAGCGGCCTACAGT
Source organism: Enteromius fasciolatus (assembly GCA_032361145.1). Classification (NCBI taxonomy): domain Eukaryota; kingdom Metazoa; phylum Chordata; class Actinopteri; order Cypriniformes; family Cyprinidae; genus Enteromius; species Enteromius fasciolatus. The sequence continues at coordinate 6,070,057 of JAUMHR010000076.1, forward strand.
GGAGATTAACCAGAACAGAAAGGAAAGAGAGCGCCATGAGTAAACTATGCCACACATACCAGGCCAGACTGTGTCTGATCCTAATCGCCCGTCAACAAATTAACAAGAGCCCTCAGCACTTGACAGCAAGACCTTGAGTGTGGTTATCACCCTCGAGTCCCGTCTCAATGTCAGGCCGACCGTGTTTCACGAGCGCATATGCACACCCCCGCACTCACTGCCTGCCAAAGACACAAACACTCGGAGGATGGAGGGTGCAAATGACCTTTTAGAGCAGAGTCCTGAAAGACAGCAAAGAGCGAAGCGGAATATCAAATCATGTGCTTGTTTGACATCCATTGTCCAAATATGTATAGTCTAAATATACAAGTCCAAAACATATAAAATATTATTTCCATTATAGATAATACAATATATTTCCATTACATTAAAATAAAATTAATTAGTAATTAGTATATCTTTTTACATAAATTATTAATCATTAATCATATTAATCATTCAGCAAGTATACATACAAAAAAAACTAGACATGCTATTGTTGCAAAAGGTTTCTAGTTCAAATATTGATTAATTGATTGATTTATTGATCAATCGGTTGATTGATTGACCTTCATCAAATAATAAAAAAAAAATCACAAAAAAAAAAAAAATGATTTATCAGCACCGTATTAAAATGTTTTTTAGCTTGGGAATAAATTAAATTTTAAAATATATTAAAATAGAAAACAGTTTGAAATAATATTACTATTTTAGTGTATTTTGGATCAAATAAATGCAGGGGTACATAAGAGACTGACTTACTAAATAACTAAATAAATATCTTACCACAAACCTTTGAACAGAAGTACAATACAAATGGCATCTTTTATATTTTACTATTTCGCTAAACAATAAAGTATGCCTTTTTGCGAAACTTGTTGACGTCACAACAGCCAATGGTTTCTGAAATATAAATCTATGAAATATTTCATTCATTTTATGCTGTGAACATCCTTCGAAAGGTAAAATACTTTGAAAGAAATGCATGCTTCCTCTCCTCAACAAAATATGATTGAAGTTTCATTCAGGTTTGAAGCAACAATTCAACGTTTAATACTTTAGGTTCAGAGGTTTATCCAAATCCCTTTAAGATTTAGCAAGCACACTTAATAATATTGTGTATCGACACATTTTTCAGCTTAAACTGGCTGTGATACTGTGAATCTATTCTAACCCATCCTGCACTCCGGCAGCCCAAGTCAAAAGCTATGTTGGCGCAGAGGAGGGAAAGAGAGGTCGAGGGTGAGCTTTTAAGACTCCAGACTGTGTTGCTCATTGTAAATGGATGGTGTCTTGCCTTCTGAAAGCTTTTGAAGTCCTCTCTTGATATAACAGGTCTGGAAAAATCTGTGTGGCCGTGACATAACTGAAAGAATGTGCCGTCAGGGGACTTCTGAGAGTGTTAATGTACCATCACCAGATAAAAAAAAAACCCTACAGGGCCCCAGGGAGATGGAGTGGGGCACATCCCATAGATTTCACACTCATTCAGTAGTAATAGAAGGTTTATTTCAAATGTGCTTGCAGTGCATGTCATCAAAAAAGCATGAATAAAGTGCACAGAAAGCATCGGGGGTAATCCTTTATCTTCATCAGCTGTTCAGATCTGTCACTGGGGTCTTATTTCAGGGTTTCTCAAATTTAAAGTGCCCCTATTATGCCTTTTCAAATATGATCTTTCATGCAGTGTGTCATGTATCTGGAAAGTTGTGATGCGACAGTGCACAGTAAATAAAGTTATTGTCTATCAAAAAAAGAGGCTCACATTCGCCTAAACAAGTCGTCAGCAATTAGAATCTTTCTCTGTTACGGATCCACGTCACTAAGTAACATATTTGCATAATGTCCGCCCACGTTCTATGCCGCAAACAACTTGCCCGCCCACAAACAGTACAATCTTCACATGAATTACATCGTGTGAAGAAGACGCTGTGTCCTGTGAGAGTAAATTTGTTTTGTATGCCCTTCTGAAAGATAAATCTACAAAGAATGAGTGATTAACATTCATTTTTCAACAACACCTCAGCAGTACAGTCTCTTGTTGTGTTCGTATCGTTTTACTGATGACTGCTTTTCCAATTTTAGAGTACAACGCGATATTCACCAAACGCTTGGTCTTAAAAGACGGATCAGTGTCCAGTTTACGTGGGCCTGTGTAGTGCCAAATTTTGACCCCTGGCAGATTATGACTCCCCTAGTATTGGTAGGATTAGGGTTAGGATTAGGGGTGGGGTTAGGATTACTATTGATTTCAATGAGGGGAGTCATAATTTGGCACAACACCAGCTTGCTCCTCTGAACTTCTACCTGTAAGTATGATTAATAATTGATGATTGTATTTTCTAGAAATCGTTCAAAATGCGTATTTGTGTATGTTGTGTAACAACCCTGCAGATGTCCTGGTCACCGGCTAACTTGTGTTTCTGTAGTTCTGTTGTTCAGATGTGGGTCTAATGTAGTCTAATACTGTGATTGATGCAGCTTGACTGTCTGTCTGTGTCATTTGTTTAAGTAATGATAAACGATGTTTAACGCAGTGTTATGCATTATACAATGCTGAAGTTCACAACGTAGAGGTGTGCCCGATTGACTTACAAAAGCACTTTCCACGGTAGTCCTTGCTAACTACAGTAGTTGACGTATTCTCTCAGAAAGCACCTCTAGTAATGTCAGAAAGTATAGTTTTGGTACAAGCTCTAGCGGTTACAACTGCGTCATCTGACCAATCACAGCGGTGAGGGCTCACGGGAAGGAGGGGTTTAGACAGACTGATTCTTCCAACTGCTTCACACGAGTCGTTAATGAATCATTTAGAAATGGGGCAAAATTAAATCTATTTTTGGAGAAAATTAAAGTGTTTTTGACCTTGCATACATGTAAACCTGTTTTAAGAGACTCGTAAAGCAATATTAGCAACCTTTAAAATGGCATAATAGGGGCACTTTAAAGTGCTGGAAACTGTTGGAAATTGCTTTATTCGCATTGAGTCTGTTCTGCTCAATTATTTACTGTAATTTAAACAGACAAGGTTATGTGATCTTGGATGAAAGCACTACAGTTGTGCTGCTTAATATTTTTGTGTAAAGCATCATCCTTTAATTTTTCTTTGCTGAATAAATTATTAATTTCTTTTAAAAATCTAAAAGATCCATACTTATGGATATATATATACATACATACACACGCACACACACACATATATATATATATATATATATATATATGCTTAAAGTGGTTGATCAAAGAGACTTAAAATTGTATAAGTATGTGCGTCCCATGAAAGACATAATTTTATATGTTGTAAGACAGGCAAAATAACTCTTAGGCTTTAATCTCGGCTAGTTGCTGAACAAGCTTTCTCCCTCTGTTGCCTTGAAGGCAATAAAATAGTGGCCATTTCCAAGGATTATGCTATGATTTTCTGTTAAAGCCAGCAGTGTGGACAAGATTTTGACAGATTCAGGGCGGTTAGTGTGATTTCTTTTTACTGCACCCCTTTATAGTGGCTAAAATAGGACACGCTGAATAAGTACGGGTGCCAAATCTAGAACTTATCACACTCTCAAGGGCAAACCAGCAACTAATGTTCTCTGCAACCGTCACACTTTAGTATTAAGATCAGAAAACAGGGCCGTTTTATCACCTTTTTTTCCTCTGTGATCAAATATGCGACGCATATATCAGCAGAACTGAAGAAATAAAATGGTGATAATGAGTTCACAACAGCAGCTTCACAATCAAGAAGCTGAGATATTGTGACACCTGCACATTCTGGTAAATCTTAAAAAGAAAAGCCACCAGTCAGAGTAATATCCGCTGCTTTTAACACCGTTAACAACACTGACAAGACCTTTAAGAATTAGCTGTCATGCATTTTTTGCTATATAAAGGGGATTACACTCAATTAAATGTGTAATATGTGTTTTTTTAACTGTTTTTTTTATATTGCTCTATTCTCTTCTGAGAAATTGAAAATAAATGTGGTATTTCTGGCCATGGTTTTATAATTAAGCAAAAATAAAGCTATTACTTAAAATAAAAACAAATAATAATGGAAATAAAGTGAAATAAAATCTACAAAACACATTTGTTTACTCATGCATATATAAACGTATTTTATTTAAGATATTTGTCAAAATAAAATTAAATAAAAAAAAACTCAAAATATGAATAAAAACTATAATAGTATCACAATGACACTAAAATAACAGCTTTCAAAAACAGATAATGGCTTTGCTGCCACCTAGTGGCAATTAGATTGAAATGCAGTTGAAAACATGGCAGAAACTTGCAGATAAAATACAGTTTGCATTGCAGACACTGTGCATTTTGTTTGCTTTTTTATATATTGAGCAGTATTACTGAAAACGTGATTGAAACTATGTGCTTTGCAGAGCAGTATAATTAAAGCGTCATAAAGACATTTCCATACATTTCATATTATCATTTAAAATCCCACAATTTCACTCTTTCAGTTCAGTTCAGTTCTCCCCGTTGCCTAGGGCCCCTTGAGATTTGAAAACATCCCGCTTATGTTCTCTGACTGGTGGGTCAGCGTTACTCTGATCTTATTATCTCTCTGCCTCAGGAAGAGTTACATACATTTGACTGGAGCAAACGGCTGCCCTCTAATGAAATTAAAGACACTCGCGTGTAAATCTATCAAGTCATTTTGCACTCCCGATGTATTCAATAAATAAATAAATTCCAAATCTGTTCCTTTTGACGGTAGCCATTGCCTTCTGTAAAAAAAAAAAAAAAAAAGAATTATTTGCATGTGGTTACCGTTCTTCAAAATACCATATTTTATGTTCAACAAAAAAAAAATACATTTTGAGGAATATCCTTTTTATAAACACCTATATGCTGAATACTCTTTATGCATTTGCTCCTGGCATGTAACTCTGCATTTATATTATGCATTAGCCTATATTACTTCAGGTCATCTTTAATGCATGTTGCATTATTTAGCTCTAAAGCAGATACCAGTGCTGGTTGTCACAGGCTTGTAGTAATTAACTACAAGCGTTTCAGTCAAAAAATGCAAATATATATACTTATAATTATGGATTATTTTATGAATGGCTAAATTTCAAAACCTTTTAATTCCTTAGAAAAAATACAAAATTAATACATCTTAAAAGCGCACTAGCATCACACTAGCATCTTCAGATAACATCCGACTGTTTGAATTCTTACAAATATATAATGGACTGTTTAAAACAAAGTAGCCTAGTTTCCATTATGACCAATTATTTCATACTCTGACATGAGGCATTTTGTCGCAAAGTTGTATTTAATTAGGCTAATTGTATATTTGAAAGGTCCATAAAGTCCTTGCACAACCTATACACTTCACACTAATTAAGATAAAATAAGAAGAACAAGAATGTTAAACCTATGTGAAAATAGCAATGTAATATTTTCTTTCAGCATAGCCAATGTAAATACAGACACAGAGACATAAACCGGAAGATGCTAAATGCGTAGTCTATTACAATATGATGGATTATTTGGCATTCCCTTTAGTTACAGACATAATATAATCAACATTTTGCGTCTTTGTATCCGTGTACATTATTATTTAGGCTATGTCTCAAACGAATGCTTGTCCTCTCCACTGTTACTAATGGGAGGTGGGAATAAGTGCAAACCACGACCTGTCAATGAGTCTGTGCGATCATTATTCAAGGAAAACTGACCAATCAATTTTACCGCGCACAGCCAGTCCCGCCTCCGTACGTGGTTGCCAGGTCTCAGCAAAGTCTCCTTGGAATGTTTAACTTTAGCATATAAAATGTGTATTTCAATATTTCATGAGAATAAAAATCTAACTTGGTTTTTATACATCTGACTCATTGGAACGTTGTTTTTAGCCTGACAAAAATGAACAATGACCTAAGCTATTATTATTTATTATCATTAATACTTTTATTAATATTAGCCTGTCATAGCAACCTATTTAGCGAGAGGGAACCAGTAGCAGTTTTTTAAAGCAGCCTAATTTATGCAGCTTATTTATGAAACAATACATAAATTCTAAATTACAAATGACAAAATAGTTCAATATATTAATTAAAATAATATTTAATGTATTATATTATATATAATTACAGTTATAGAAATTATACAAGTTAAATCATATAAGTACAATATGTTAGTTCAATTATGAACATGTTTTTATTTACAGTCCAAGGTGGATAAAGCTAAGAATCACTAAAGCTGGCCTTCATTTTAAATAAAGCGTGTATTTTACTTAGGGGATCTGGCAACTTCTCATGCATCACCGTTCACTGTGAATTGGTCTAAACCGCAAGCGTCTTATTTTCTCGTTGCTCAGCTATAACATCGTCTCTTAAATTGTTCGATTTGCTTGTCATGTAACTGACATTTCCAGAAACAGAAATTTACACGGGTGAAAGCTTTTGTCCGGAAAAAAACAACATTCAAGATGGGTTGCGCTGGATTCACCTGCTCCAAGAATTCCCTGTGCGCGCTCAACATCCTCTATGTTGTAAGTAACCAACGCGTGAATGGAAGCAACCATATGGAACATCTGCAACAGTCTTTATCATGACATTAGCACATCTGCTTTACAAATACTCATACAAGAGGTGTTTCTTTGTGGCTTCACTGCAGTCCTCTGTGTCTCAGGATCCATGTGAATTATTTAGAGAGATTCTTTGTGTGGAATGAGGCCGACGAGCGGTTCTGGTTTCACGCGCAGCCTGTAGAATAACATCCCGGTTTCCTCGCAACTCGTCTGTTTTGGCAAAGTCACATCCTGCTTTTGTTCTGCCTATGAAGATATCCTGCTTCATTAGTGATTTGGCTGATATTGCGTGCTGATTAAGCACTCAGCATTTACATTAGATTAGAAAGAAAACATTATTATCAGCTGGGATCGTTCACTTGTTACTTAATAGGTGGTAGCAGAAGCTCAGGGTTCATTTCTCTTTATTGGTCAATAAGAGCAATATGCACTAACCTCAAAATACTAATCTGCTTTAAGGAATGAATAGGCTGAATTTTGTGTTATAAAGTGTGCTTGTGTTATAAGTGGCATCACAGCTGTTGTTGGGCCATTTGTGTTCCCATGAATCACCACTGACAGGAACCTGAACCCATTCACATTATTTTATACATTTTAACTTTAACTGCGTGTGTGTGTGTGTTTCATTTAATAACTTTATCAATTAGTAACTTTTTAGTTTTTCCAAGGCTATATCTAGATATTTAAGAATCTGTCATCATTATTAAAAAGCATTTAGGGAAAGGTTGACCAATTAACTGAATATTATTATAGGTCATGTCTCCCTTTGAATTGGGGAAATTAGCATATTATATAAACTATTAAAATTACTGAAAAGTTTAAACTTTTTAATTTAATTTGGTTTAACATGTCTATTTTAAATTTAATTATTTATTTATTATATAAATTTTGTTTAATATCAATGTTATTTCCATTAATGAAAGTGTCTTTTAATAGTTTTATGTTACATTAACAGCACTGTTTTTTCTCCCGGTCTTCAGATGGTGAGTTTGCTGATGATTGGCATCGCCGCCTGGGGCAAGTGTTTTGGGTTGGTGTCGAGCTTCCAGGTGGTGGGTGGCATCATTGGAGTGGGGGTCTTCCTCTTCTTTGTTGCCCTAGCTGGACTTATTGGTGCCATGAAGCACCACCAGGTTCTGCTCTTCTTTGTATCTTTTACTGTGATCATCCATTGCTCATTTGTTTGTGTTTTGAAGTGCAGAATGAACTCATTTGAACTGTTTTACAATAATTATATCAGGGCTGAAAGTTAATGATGTGATTCATTAAACAGTTTGCATAAATCCTCATTTTCTCCTATCCAATTTTGTAGTGTCCAGTTTCTTCTGGTAAACTGGACCCTGCTGGAGACAAAATGTGTAATTAGTCATAAAAAGGATTCATTGGAACAAAATAGCTAGGAAATTTTATAAATTTTCCCCCTAATATATCAAAATGTTTATAAACGTCCATATAAGCATTTTAAATGGCCTCATACAAACAAAACTGTGTGTGTTGAATAATGTATGCCAGGGCTTTGCATTGCATTGCATGATATGCTCTGCATTTTTCTTCATTGCTTTTGGAGAAGAGACAGGATTATGATTTGCTCATATAATGCATTTCACTCTCTGACCATAGAGTGGTGCAGTTAACATGACAAATGAGTGTGCACAAAAGTGTACCACTTGCAATGTAAAAAAAAAAAAAGACTCTCAAATGAAATGAAATGAAATGAACTAATCCCAAGATGAATTTGGGCCATTACTAAAAATGCCCTGGAAGAAGCTTATATGTGATTATACACTGTTACTCAGTGAGGAATGATTGCACGGTTGTTCCGGTAGTCTGTTAAGGGATAGGATCAGTATATTACATTTCATACTCAATAAAACATAAAATAAGTCACGTTTGTATTTTAAGCATAGCTTACGGCGTAATACAATTCTGCATGTCATTGACATTTATTACTGGATTTCAAGAGAAAAAACACAGACAACCACCAAATGTTTCTGCATTGTATTTTTGTGCTTTAATCCTTAATTCATTGACAACAGTACATGATCATCCTGTTCCTGGTATTTGTAGTTCAGTTTTCAGTGTCCAGTGCGTGTCTGGCTATCAATGAGGAGCAACAGGTAACACTGATCACTATATTCTCATATTCTTTTGCGCTTTAGTCTAGAAATGCAGTACAAATATAAAATTCCGTTCAAAACCTTGGGGTCAATATTATTGTGTTTTGTCACGAGTTCTCCTCCCTGTGTGTAGAATCACCTGTTGGAGGTGGGCTGGAACAACTCTCTGACCACTCAGAGGGATGTGGAGAAGAGTCTGAACTGCTGCGGCTTCTCTCGCATGGATATCAATGGAAGCTGTGCAGCTGTAATTTCCTCCAATACACAAGTTTCATTGTTCTTCTGTAGTGTTCCTGTACTGCTGAATGATATAAATGACACCTGTGTGGGTGATAATGTTTGTGCTACTAATTTGCATGCTGATAATAATATAACATAAACTGCAAGTGTGTGGCGTGTTAGGCAATTGCATAATTTGTTCTATTATAATAACTCTGTGCTCTTGTAATTGTATTTTTGGCCTTGTGCAGCCCTGCTTTCATTACAGCACTTGCACCACATGTGCAGCAAAGATCCAGGAGCACGCCGGTGAGGTGCTGCGCTTCGTCGGAGGAATCGGCCTCTTCTTCAGCTTCACAGAGGTCAGCTTGCTCCTGATTTCTCTTTTTTCAGATTCTTCAGTAAATGCTGGATCTTTGCTCACTGTCAGGCATCTAAAAAAAAAAGACTAACACAGAAAACATGTCAAGAGAATTTGGATGTACTCCCCCTCAGGCCATCCAATGTGTAGAGGAGTTTGATTCTTCATCCAAACAGTTCGGGAGTAATTTAGCATCACTTGCACACCAGTGGATTCTCTGCAGTGAATGGGTGCCATCAGAATGAGAGTCCAAACAGCTGATAAAAAAATCACAAGAATATATAATCTATACAATAATGTTGCAATGTCCCGTGAAAAAGTCAGCTCGTCTGAATCAGGAGAGAAATATGCAGAGATCAAACACAGTTTACAAGTGAAAACGGTCCAAAATAATGGCAAACAAATATGTTGGTGGAGGAAAGGGGATGCACTTTTCACTGGAGAAAGTTACTATGGATTATTGAAAAAAGCCCTGATGGATTTATTTGAGACACGCCACTTTCGTGAGGCATTAAGAGATGTACTGGAATCATCTGGATTATTGTGATGTTTTTTATCAGCTGCTTGGATTCTGACGGCACCCATTCACTGCAGAGGATCCTTTGGTGAGCAAGTGGTATAATGCTCAATTTCTATAAACCTAATTTGATAAAGAAACAAACACATCTATAAGTTGCATTTTTGGGTGAACTATACTAAACGATTAACTTTAAGTTTCCTGCTTGTTTCAGATCCTGGGAGTTTGGCTGACATATAGGTACAGGAACCAAAAGGACCCACGGGCGAATCCTAGTGCCTTCCTCTAGGTTTGATTCTTATGATGAATTCTCTGGATGTGTCATCTGACATTGGAGCTGTTAAATGGAGTGTGTGTTTGCTTTTACTGAAGAGGAGACCAGCCTGTGTGTTCTTGCTGCTATATATTAACATGTGCTTGATTTTTCAAGAGTACAGTGTGACAGCACTGTACTGTACATTATAAGGTTGTACTTATGCTTGAAGAATTCCTCTCAGTGAAAGAACAGAACACCAAATATTAGTATGCAGTACCTACACTAATGGGCTAAACAACAAAGGCCACTTGATTTTATGTCAACAGTTTTATGTGGTAAAGAACAGAAACAGAAAATGAGCTGATGTGATCAAAACATGCAGTGCGTGAGCATGACACTATTTATGTTGAGTTTATATATGCTGACAAAATGCATCCATATCAATTCCACATCTGTTTCTTATATTAAATGCACATGTTATCAATTAGCTCGGATGATAGCGTTAAACTGAACTTGCTCAGAATCACTATAATGCAATAAAATTGCAATTTAAAAAAACTACACTATTGGACTTCATAATTAGTATGAAAATGCAATTACAAAATTGATAGATGAATGTTTTCTTGAGCACTGTTTAATGATCTCAGATTTCATTTTACACATGTATCTGCTTATTTTATTTTCTTCATGTGTGTGTGTGTGTTAGTTTACCAGCTTGATTTTGCGTATAGTTTTGGCTTCTTGCATGAATTCCTCATTGAAATGTACATCTATATCCAATGGTTCTGTGAACTGCGCTCTCAAGCATTTGAAAAATAAAAAGATAAAGAAATAAAGACCCTGAGGATACAATTGTACTCTGGCTAGTTTTGTCTTTGTGTAACTTAATTGTTGGGTTTCCACATTGCTTAGGGCTAATGCTTTTATTGTCTGAAATCCTTTTTGGGAGTATTTCAGGAAAACAACTTCCTCCAACCTTTAACCAATCAGAGACTGACACCTCGGGCAAGAGCTCATTGTATAACAAAGGCAGTTACTAACCAGGCAACAATATGACTCATGAAAACACGCTGCCAGTTACGCTGACTCCTCCCACCAGGATACTAACCGGAGGAGACTCCGTTAAAGTGACAGTTAGACAAACTATGCAGCCTTAGCCAATGACTGAAAAGTATTTCTTCAACACAATGGAAAACAATGACTACCAGCAACT
>JAUMHR010000076.1:6092938-6106057 GCA_032361145.1 Enteromius fasciolatus
ATGCCAGCTTCCTCAGCTCTGACAGAGATAGAGAGAGAGAGAGAGAGAGAGAGAGAGAGAGAGAGAGAGAGAGAGAGGGGATGAGTTTAAACCTGAGCTCTGATAGACAGTAAGCAGACTGTCTGGCATTGATTCATGGAACATGTGCTCTTACCTTCTGTCTCGCCGCTCTTGCTCAGATGTTTCACCAGCTTGGCTGTGTTGTTCTAGCAGGAGAGAAGACAACAGACAGAGAGCAGGGGTTAGAAGACTGCGGGGGCATGTGTGAGAGTTTTATGGGCTGTGGTGTGGTGAAGTACCTGTTTGAGGTGGTCCACAGTCAGAGGGAGTTTCTGCAGGGTGAGCAGTATGAGCTGCAGCAGAGGGGTGTTAGTGGTGGTTTTTGAGTAGGTGAGCCAAGAGTTCAACAACTTGTAGCCTCCAACTCGAATAAACCTAAGCAGAAGAGACAGAGTTAAGCATATCCTTGAGAACAAAAAGATTCCAAAGGTTTCTTTCGATGGGTATTATTCTTACCGATTAAGTACATCATGTGATTTTGTCTGCAGTAAGATATTCAGATACATGCATCTGCTGACCATTTTATGTGAGGCCTTCATGAGACTGTTTGAAAAGAGGAAAATAATATTGGTTGATGGAATTAATGGCTTTTTAGAAGGTGTCCAGAAAATAAAAATGGTACAGCCTCTTACCTAAAGACTTTAGCAACTCCCTCAAGGCTTCGTAGCTCTCCATCCTTCCCCAGCAGAGCTTCAACTCCTTTTAGCACCTCTCTTGGGTCCACCGGGCCCACGGCCATAGCTGCCTACTGACAGAGGGAGAGAAAACAGGGGTTATTCATGTGCTTATGCCACTGGGGACAATCTGGATATGACATGAAATCACCCAATCAATACTGGAATAATAAGATCATGGCACTTCAGGAGAGCTCACTGGAACAGGACAATGTTAAATATTTGAAAATTTCCAAGCAATGCACATTTACAAAGGCGACTGTGGAGACATCATAGAACAGCTGCTGTCAACTCTGCATGTACTCAAAAGACCGGAGAAGAACTTCTAGATGTTTGTTTGTTTATATATATAGTGCTTATCACATATGGATGATCTCTTAGTTTTCTGGCTCACAATTGATGTGTTTTCACATGAAATCACAAATCATGACCACAGAACAAGCTGTGACCATTCTGTTTACAACAGCAGAAAAGTAAAAACGTTTTCATTAACAAATACACTACTTCAAAAAACAGTTTGTTTCTTAAATTCATAATGTCTCATCACTTTGTGAAAATTATGCTATTGTAACATTTTTCTTAGATTATTAATAAAGCCCCTAAACTGTAGGAATGGCAAGAGAATAAATACTACACTCAAGCTGTCTACAAACAATCCTTCTTGGTAAACAAAATGTTTAATATATGATGTCTGGTGGGCTGTTAATATTTACTGGACTTTCTGTTACTAGAAAGGGGCAGCTGCTACTACTGTTAATAGTTTAACATCTGACTGCAGACGAAATTATACAGCATTCATGTACCCAATCTTCCAGAATAATCAAATAAGTCTGTCACTTATTTAATTACACAAGAAACTCAAACTGGATGCACTGGATGGAGCACTGCATAATGTAGTTCATAATTTGAAATGAAGAAAGATAAACATAAAAGAACATGTTATATTACATGTCATGTCACTATCATAAACCCACCTGCTTTTTATATACACTGTACATTACCCAAATTAAACATCACAGGTACAAAGGACAAATAAAATAATGGCTGTGCATTCAGAGAATTTGATCATTTAAATAATAAGAATTATACAAGAGCAGAAATGAGAGAGGAAAAAGACAAAAATTAAAATTTGAGAATGCACTTAAGAGTTAAACATATGTTTTTACAATTTCTTTTATTAGCAATTAAGTAATTGTAATCGTGATAACCCTTGTAATCCTCCACAAGTTTAATTGTAGCACAACTAATACCATTTATAATGAGTACGTCAAGAAAAATTAGGAAGGGCACAGTAAAGGTGTTCAAATGAACACAGGGACTCTGGCATTATTATAATTTCTTCCTTCCTTGTTAAAACACTGCTGTGATCCATCTGTCTATAAATTAACAGATGAATAATCCTATAATAAAATTAGATGTTGATAAACACTTACAAACCAAAACCTTTATAATATTGCAAGTAACACTTATATTACAAAATTTTAAAATATGAGGGAGAAAAAAAATCATTCAAAAATCAGACTTTAACCATATCCACAACTGTCATTGCTATGGGGATGATGGATATAAAATGTGTACGACCCACTTAGCTTAAGTGTTCAATTTAATTTTAACACTCATTGCATACATACTAGTTTTTAAACTGTACTTACATTAAAAAAAACAAACCCTGCATGCAATTATTTTTGTAACTGCATCAACAGAACCTACCCATAAACCCACCCCAAACTAACCTTACCAGTTACCCACCTTAATGCTTTGCAATACACAATAAGTACAATACACCAAATAAATACACTGGTAAAAAGTGCATAGTAAATACACCTAATGTGTGACCAACAAGTATACTAATTTTAAACAGTAAGTTTAAATATTTCCCAATAATACTACAAGTTTTAAAATCTTAAAAGTACATTAACTGGACCTTTTTATGTATTAGGTATGTTTTATGTAGCCCTATACAGAAGTCTAGAACCACTAGATTAAAAAGAAACAAAACAAAAAAAAGTTAAGCCCCTTAGTGGCTTTGTGAGTCTATGTCCTTATTATAATTTTTTTGCTGTATTTAGCTACATTTTTCTTTAATATGTAATATTACATATTAAATACATATTACCCCAATAAGGTTGGCAATTTTGTCTACATTTACATATTTTGACCAAACAAGTATTCTTTTTTTTTTATATATAAATGAATATGTTTTTTTACATATTTATAAAAAAAAAAAATATATATATATATATATATATATAAACACATACATTGTGGACAACAATAAGGAAATAAATATATAATTAATGAAATAGACTCTGAAATACTTGACTTTCTTACTTTTGTGGATCAATATCCAGTTGCAAAAAACTCTTAAAAATAAGTATATTATCACTAAGGGTTAACTTAAGGGGTTTTGTGCGACTAAAAACTAAATTTAAGTTATATGTCGCCACCATGTGGTTATTTCTAAATATACACAAATATAGAAACTGTATTTGCCACGCAGCAATAATAAATAAGTATAAAATGTGATCGAGATATATTAAAATACAGAAACAAGTAGAACATGTGCAACAAAAACTGTACAATATTTGAAAAAAATGAGATGGACATATGCCAGTGATCATCTTACGTAGTTAAATCAATTACAAAAAGACGAATGAGGGCAGAGTTTATAATTGCGAGAGAGAGAGAGAAAGAGTGAGAGAGCGAGCCACGTCATTTGCCCTGCCCACGCGGAGAAACAGCGAGTATTTCTGCCTTCAGTTCCTCTCACTACAGCACAACTGACTGGACACCGGAGAGACTAACCAACTAACTACAGCAGAAAATGAACAACGGGCTGAATTACATATGAAATAGAAATATATATGCACCGAACGTATATAGATTTTTACGACTGTTAAGCATGCAAGTGTTTAGCAACGTCTGAATTAATGTTCTACATAATTTCCAAGACAGTGAAAAGGTATAACTTACTAATGTCGAAAAAGTTAGAATTTACTCACTTTTGATCGTGTGAGAAATCAGGTTTTGTCTTACCCGTAACACTGTTGTTGAAGAACTTTTTATAGTCACAATCGAACTCCTTAAACACGGAACAATACACACAATTCCTGGAAACGTCACAGTTGTCATAACAGACAAGAAAAAGTCAACAAGATTGTACATTCACTGGAAAGAAAAGATTAACATTTTATCTGCCAGGTCTCTGGTGGAATGCAGATGTGAAGAAACACATTGTTTAACTTTACAAGTTGCATTACACCCTAACCTGTATAAGAGTCTACAGCTACAAATCAAGTTCAAGTTGATGTAACCTACTTTCACTTTTTAATAGACTGTAACATAAACAGCTGGTATCTTTAAGCAAACAGCAAGATGGTTTTGTGTCATAACTCGTCAACACAAAGCATCCAGTGTTGTTCAGACTAAAGGCCAGTAATATGAATTTATGCATCTGCTTAATAGTGGCCACAGGGGGATTTGATTTGCCATCTGTCGAAGTCTCCCTCTCTCATATAGCAGCTCGCCCTGAGCTGACAGCGGCTCCTCTGGTTGGCTGAAGTCAGCAGTAAACCACGCCCACTATCTTTAACCACTTGTCTTCGTGAACGGGTGTCTGGTCGCCATCTTTGAATTCCGAAAAGTTTTTAAAAACACAACGGTTACATTCCCCCGCCTGCCATTTGTCTTGCTCGTTTACAAAGTGCTACTATATTTACCCCGCTAGCGACTCACGGATATTAAGACGATACCTCGAGCTGTATTTGGGGATGATGGCGACGCGAGACAGCCGTTCCGAACTACAGTATTTCCCGTAGATCCAGTCAGAAAAACAAAGCCACCATTGCCTCGAGTGATCCGAGCAAAAGGACAACCCGTCCGCCATTTTAAAGCAAAGTCGACAAGACAAATAATACCCTATTCTAACGTACGCACTCGTTAAGCACACAACACAAAAATGCAATCTTTATAGTCAGACTGCTATGCATTTTTAGTTATCATTGCCTAGGGAGGTTTATTTCACCCAACTAGCTCAACGGGTATCCAGTTCCGCCAACTAATAACACCTAACGACATTATTATGAGCAAAATGTTGCATTTCAGTCTCTTTTTCTCTCCGATCGGCTAAATCCACAGGCGCCACTTGGCAATCTTTATGTGCAGATTGCGTTGATTGTTCCAGTGAGCTCTCCTCTGAAAAGAATGCAGTTTATAAAAAGCCCCGATTGAATGCAGTCACTTCCTGGCTCTGCCTATGGCAATCTTTATGTACAGATTGCTTATGATCAGCGATGGCTAGCTTATTATTCGATGATTTATCGTTACTTTAATAATCATTAGGATTACTCCCGTCTCACACACAAAGAGAAGCAGGGCGTTGAAGCCGCTGCTCTAGCTTTGCGGTGTGAGCTCATACACTAAGTTAGCTAGCACTGCCTCGCTTTATCTCAGCATGCTGTCTGCTTCTAGAAACTGTGGCGCATTTAAGTCGCCACGCTCGATAGAACTAGGAATTTTAATCTCGAATTATATCTGGAATCATTTTCAACACAGACAACTGTTTAACTGTTACTTAGTTTCGATTCAAATTGGTTTGAAAGAACACTTACTATTAATACCTCTCCTCTGCGTCTCGGGTTGCTATTAATATATTGTGCTTAACAGCAACAATTTTCAGCTTTTTAACAGTTTAAGAGAACGTAAACTGTCATGACTTTAGCATTATTGACTGAAAAATGGCATAATGGGCGGGATTGTGGTGGCTGAAATTGAGCTTTTCCTTCTTGAACAATCTGAAGCAAAAAAGTAGTAAGCGAATGTCCGTTACTCGAGTAGAAAAAAATGAGTTTTTTGGGCTTTGATCTTCGTACACAGTTGAAAAATCCTCGACGCCAGATCTTCACTGAGACCGACTCAGACCTGAAACGAAACAACAGCACAAAGAAACGTTAGAGAAAAGCGAATGTTTGGCGGCGGAAATCCAGACAACGATCAAAAGGCCGTTTTTGCCGATAAAAACTGATGTGGTAGCCGAACTTTGGGATAAAAATCGTCTTTTAAATCGCAAAAAGGTGGAGAACCGTCCTTCGACGTGACACTTACCTCAGACAAATCCAGGAATGCTCTAGAAAGGGTGGGACTCGGTATATATAGTTCTGACGTTTTTCGCGTCATACTGGTTTTGCGCGCGCGCGGTAGGGCGTTTCTTTCAACACAAAATGGAGCCGATGATCACGCGCTCCTCTAGAAACGACCTTCTTCTGTGTGATCAAGGACGAGCCCATCCCCCACCCCGGTTTCCGGGCTAGTTTACGTGTTTTCCATAGAAAGAAAGATATTCATTTATTTGTTTGAATTTTTTCAAATAAAAATGTCACAAGAATTTACTCTATATCACTGTAAAATAATTTTGGCGTATTCGCTTAAACAAACGAAATAACTATTTTAAGGCAGATTATAACCTTTATTAAAGCCTTTTCATAGCACTGTAAAGCTATGATGTTCAAAGTGTGGGTTAAAACTAAATATTTATTCATTCAAACGATAATTTACATAACCACAGATAATTATTCCTAAGTCAAGTAATACAAAACATTGGCACAAAATGCAACAACCAAGCTAGCTGGCAAACTGACAAACACGAGGGATCGTTCTGGGAAAAAACATAAAAATACATTTTATATTGATTCTTGTCTGTAATATTTGACTAGATAAACTATGAATTATTTTAAAACGAAAAAGTGAGAACAATAAACACGCACTTCCGTCACGACACTTTAACCTCTCAACAACTTCCTTTGACACAAAGACAAAATGGCAGCCTCCTTACAACGCATTGGAATAGTTATCTGCCGCACATTTCCCGTCGTTTTACAACGAAATATTCAAGCACAGGTTTGTTGGTTACATATAAAATATTTAAATTGATGGGGGATTTTTTGTACATGATGTTTAAATAATATATAATGTTATTTCAGTTCACTCATTTCGCATGCGAACAACCTTAACCAACATAAAGGACTAACGTTATTTACGCATTTTGTATTGCAGAGAATCCGTGACTGGAAAATAAGTGCTCCAGTTCTGCATCTGAATAGTCGTGCTTTTTCATCATCATCATCATCATCTACTGATGACACGGATTCAGCTGATGTACAGTCTAGATATTCGGACAGACCGTGGGAATACATAGAAAGTGAAGGTAAATACGATTGATAAAATCATTAAACGAGGCACCTGTTGTAAAACAATGTTTAATATCCCTCAAATCTGTCTTTAGAGTACACTGAGCGCTATGGATCAAAGTCTGTGTGGTCTAACTATAGGAGGAACCATAAGGGGGGCGTCCCTCCTCAAAAGACAAGAAAGACCTGTATTGTAAGTACACATTTGTTTTGTTTTTTCCCCAGTCTATTAAATGTGTGTTAATGAAGATGATTGTCTTGTCATAGAGAGGTCATAAGATATGCGGCAACCCTTGTCCCATCTGTCGTGATCCAAACATCATTGTCCATTTCAAGGTTTGTTTTTCAATTCTTTGTGTTTTTGTATTGTGTAAGGTTAATGTGTTTGCTTTAATATATACACCTTTTCTCTGCAGAATGTGAACCTGTTGCAGCAGTTTATTAGTCCTCAAACAGGAGCTGTGTATGATTCAACTCAAACTGGTAATTAATTTAAGTGTCACATTTCTGATATGCTCAATGATCTGATGCACACTTCATCTTTAATTGTTTTGTTTTCTCAGGTGTGTGTATGAAACAGCAGAAACTACTTAACAAGGCCATTGAAACTGCTAGAGATTGTGGTAAATTGACACGTTCTTTTGTTACAAGTACCGGTGTGCACAAAGTAGTCCTTTCATGAAGAGATGATTAGTTTCCTTATTAATATTTTTTTTCTTCCTTTTGTTCAAGGTTTACTTTCTGCCCAGTTACCTCATGTTGATTACTCTAATGAGGACTACTCAAACATTCATGGCGCTGTAGCATCAACCCCTGCTCCGTTTTCTCTCAGCTCTGGAGAACTGTGGTATCAGTGGTATGGGAGTTTAAAACCAGATGAGCGAGAACTTGCAAGAGTGAAACGGATATACAAAGATTACCTGAAACCAGATGTTTGAATCTTGTTGTAAAAGACCAGAGCATATGCTGTGTATCTTGCATCAAATCGAGGCAGTTAGCGATATACTTATGGCAAGACACTTGATCAAACAAGAACAAATATATTATGTTGATAAACAGCAGTACAGCCCATTAAATGCACTGTACTTCTATCCCTCACAAACAGTTTCCTGTTAGTAATTACATCTTGTGCTACTCTGGTTAAGGTCTATTTAAACAGCAGTTGGAAGTTTCATCCAAATTATGTCTGCATATTACCTAATAAAGGCAAGAATAAGTGCATTTTCCATTCGTGTTGTTACATTCTGTATAATACATGGTCTCAAATAAAACTCAACTTTGTTGCAAAAAATTATTTGTTTTTCCATGAAGATTTTGGATGCATACTACATATTCAAATCAAGTTAGTCAATAGTTTATTTCAAGACAGGTGAGCTACAGAAAGCATCACTGTTTGAGCATTTATATAGGTTAAACAATTTGGAGCTGGTTGCTGGTATGCAAGCATAATGAACTGAACCCCAGTGCTGATTCAAAAAGGCAGTTACTAAATATATGCATCAGCTGTCAGACACTATTATCAAACTGCACGCTTCTAGCCCCATCTGTTCACATTTGATATCGACATAGCATGTTTCATAGCATTGCATCACATGGATGAACAGAGCTGGTAATCATATGGCCTGAATGTAAGCCAAATTCAAGAATGTCAGACATGATGACTAAAGAATAAGCTTTGTTTGTATAAACTGTCAGTAAGTAAAAATACTGTTCTGGAATCAGTCTTCACCTGTTTTAAAAGTAAAAGATATTAAGAACCCATTCTGGTATTTTAGGGTTTGTGTATATCACCCTACACAGTTTGCACATAGGTGCTTAGCGTAATCTGTCAATTTAACAAGAAGAATTTGTTTTAGTATCAAGGCTTTGAAAATTAGCAACTTAGATGCAACAAAAAGCCCTTCAGTGATGTAGTTAGACACTCTTGTTATTAATACCAGCCGCTGTTTATTCTTTAGGCTTGTTGACCAGGGTTTCTCCAAGAGCCTCTAGCACTTCTCTCTTGTAGTCTTCAAAGTCTCCATCAATCTGGTTGATCGACTGGTCCTCAACCACCCACAGGTGACACTGGGTCTCCGTGATGAGCCTGGCATCGTGGCTCACAATTATCACAGCTAAAAACATTCATATTAAATTTAATAATTAAGAATGTACCCAGTTTCACCATCATAATCATCGTATTGAGTTTGAAAATCCTACAGAACATCTGAATGGATTTACTTGCGCACAAGATCAAATAAATTTAATACCAAAATAAATTTAATAGAAAAAAAAAACGTACCTCCTTTGTATTCATTGATGGCTTCTGACAATGCATCAATTGACTCAATGTCCAAATTATTTGTGGGCTCATCCTGTACATTTGCATGGAAAGAAAGTATTAAAAGTACACATTTTTAATTAAATTGAGACATTTAAAACCTTTACTCCTTACCAAGATAAGGACGTCAGGTTGCCGACAAGCAAGTTCAGCAAATACCACTCTTGCTTTTTGACCACCTAAATAAAAAAAAGCAGGACAATTCAGAAAAAAATGTCAACGAAGGATAGATGACTTTGAAAACCATACATGAATGTATTCTGTAGTGCTTACCAGACAGTTTGGAGATCTGGATGGTGTGTGCGTGGCTCTCTAAGCCAAAACGACCCAGGCACTTCCTGGCATCCTGGTATTGCAGGTTGAAGTTCCTCTGGAGGTACTCTGTGGGAGACTCCTCCATGTTCAGCTGATCAGCATACTGCTGATTGAAGAAACCTACTTTCTACAGGCAGAGGCAGAATAATGCCCCGATTAACCAGGTAAGTCAGGTAAAGGTAAAATAAAAACAATGATTTTAAACATCTGTCCTACCAATCGATGGTTCTTCCTCATTTCTCCTTTTTTCTAAAATGAAAAAGTCTCATAATTAACACTATGAAGGAAACAAGCATTTATTTTAGCAAATATAAATACTTATTAAAAGATAACCAGTACTTACAGGGTTTAATTTTCCAGTCAAAAGCAGGAGGATTGTACTTTTTCCAACTCCATTGGGCCCAACAATACATACTGAAACAGAAAAAATGAACAATATTTTCTTGTTTGTATTTCTCACGATAATTAAACTACTAGTCATGGTTTCTACAGTGACTTACTTCTGGACTCCATATCTATACCAAAGTCCACATTTCTAAACAGAGGCTTCTGGCCTTCATAACCAAAGTCAACACCTGTGATTGGAGGAGAAAATAAACCAAACTGGTCATCAACCACCCAACAAGTTTGATAATAATAAGATGCAAATATCATAAAAGACTGACTGTGCAGGCCGAGAATTGGCGGTGAGAGCGGCGGAGGGTCAGGGAAGGTGAATTTGACTGTATATTCTCTCGGTCTCTTGAGGAGCTCTGTGGCCTCATGGCTCTCCTCCTCCTGGCGGTTCTTCTTCCCCTTCTGCTGTTTCCTTGTCAGGGCCTCTTTTGTCTGTTTCTCCTGAAAATGAATGACGGCGAATAAGTGGAATGGATTGAGAAGAGTAGGATTGTGAAGAAATCAAGAAAAGTCAAGGACTTACAGCTTGTTTGGTGGACTTTCCTCCAGCCTTCAGGTCTTTGAGCTTTTTCTCTTGCTTTTCATACTGCTTCAGGAGTTCTTTCTGTTTCTGTATGTACATCTTCTTAAATGTCACTAGGAAGCATTGAGCAAACAGAAAATACAATAAGATGATTAAATGTCTCGGAAGGTTTCATCTGTTTTGCTGTTCAGAAACTAAACTCACGGTAGTTGCCCCTGTAGTAGTAGAGTTTCTGGTTATCCAGGTGAATGATATCTGTACAGACATCATCTAAGAAACTCTGGTCGTGGGACACAATTAGAAGCGTTTTCTTCCAGCTCTGTAAGTAGCTAAGAGAAAATGTTAAATAATGATTCATCAGAAGAACATAGCACAAGGTGCAACTTATTTTCTACTGAAGCAACAAGATTAAAAACACAGGAGCCTTCTTTAGTGATACAATCACTGTGGGACCTCAACTTAATACGATCAAAACACACCAGCAAGTGGAACATTTCTAAGTAGGCTATTTATAATTTGCATGAAATGTAAATTTGTCAACTAGATGGGTTTGTTTTCTTAATAGTTTCGTTTAAAGAAAAAATAATTACTTGTTAAGCCAGATGACAGCATTAAGGTCCAGGTGGTTAGTGGGCTCATCCAACATCAGCAGAGTAGGCTCCATGAACAGAGCTCTGGAAGGAAGAGAACTTTTCTCATTTCTCATGTCAACGTCAGAATGGATTTTAATTTGCATTCAGTCTTATATTCAGGGTCCAGACATTGACATGTCAATAATACACCCACAACAATAGATTAGTTACTATGAGATGGATATATAATTCACATTAGCTACCTTTTATTTTGATGGTATATCAAAAATTTAATATTTTAAAATGTTATTGTCTGTACATTTTACCAATATTTACCTTACTTTCTAAAAAAAGACAAAAAATATGCAATATGCAAAATAATAATAATAATAAAAAAAATTACATATACGTAAATATACATATATATTTTATTATTATTATTATATATATATATATATAATTTTTATTTTTTTTGTAAATACATCTGGAAAAAGGGTGGTCTTCTTATATATGAGTCATTACGGTAATTAATGCAATTTTCTTATTGTGCCCACCTAGCAAGGGACACTCTCATCCTCCAACCACCAGAGAACTTCTTAGTAGCTCTGTTCTGCATCTCTGGAGTGAAAGACAAACCAGCCAAGATCCTACGAGCTTTAGCCTCCGCTGCCGCTGCTCCAATCGCCCTCAACTCCTCATAAACCTGCACATAACACAGAGTTATCTATCTCTACTCCATAGATCACCATATTTAGAGGACCTCTGCGAGCTGCTCTCATTTGACCTTGTCGAGTCTCTCAGACACGCTGTCGTCTCCTTTCTCCAGCCGACTCTGCAGCTGCCGTTCCTCCTCCAGGAGCTTGAGTCTGCGAGTGTCGGCCTTCAGGACCGCCTGAACTGCAGGAGTTTCGTCCGCCACCACCTCTGAAGAACGACAAAGAGAAAGATGTCAGGAATCCGTACATCATTTTTACATCTTGCACAAAATACCAGGCTTGCCCTCAATTAAAGGTCTTTCCTTTTGACAAGTAGTCGTTCATTTGAAGCATTAGTTAACAAATCGGATGTTTATTAATAAACTATTAACATTATAATAATGAGCCTTTAATTGCCTACATAGCCTTATAAGCATGCAAACACATGCGTAAAGCTTGCCAAAGCACACCGGCAGAAAAACTGCATTAACATTTTGATAATTTACTGATAAACTAGTGCTTTCCTTGTTCTGGTTTAAGAGATGAAGTCGACAACACTGACTCGTCATCTCCGCACTAGATGCACCTGTATGCATGTTTCATACCGATCACGTAATCTGAGAATATTTGTTATTTATTTGAAAGTCAACATTTCACTCTCTATAGATATACGTTTTATGTCTGTAAGGCAAGTATACACATAGAGTTTCTCTCTTAAGTTCACTGAGACTAAGGCAGCAGAAAGTGCATTCCGTTTGTCTTCATTATTTTACAAAAGTGCAATGTTTTGTTGTTGTTGTGAGTGCACACAAATAAACGTAGATCTCTAAAGATTCAAAAGATTACTCTTTTAATCAAAAAAACAATATACAAGCATGACTTTTTTTATTATTATTTTAGACTAATAAAATGTAAGTTGTCTGAGCCTTTTCTGGTCAACTAAGGGCTAGTCAGATATTACGGGCAGCCCTACCAAATAGACTGCTACAATAGTGAGAATAAAAAAATTGGGAACAGTTTATTATAGCTACTAATGAAAACTAAAACCATAAAAATATGTCACAAAAAAAAAAAAAAAAAAAAAAAACATTAACTGAAATAAATATAAAAAAGGTAAACTTATTTTATTTAATCTAATGTAGGTTAACCTTACAAAATTTTATTTAATATTTAGTTAATACAAATCTCAACATAAAACAAACATAAAAATTAGTCACAACAAAATTACTAAAATATTGACTAAAATTTACAATTATTATTAATTATTAAAATTATATTATTTTAAACTATTAAATTATTATTATTATTAAAATTAAATTATGTATATATACATATCCTAAAAAAGTACATTGATTATACTAAAATATCACTAAGTTGTA
>JAUMHR010000076.1:6110782-6131102 GCA_032361145.1 Enteromius fasciolatus
TTATATAAATAAAACTGACTAATTTCCCATAAAACTAAATATATGTTAATTTCATGTATGCGTAAATACGTTTATACATATAGATTAAACCGGATACAGAAAGACCCTGAAACGGGAAGCACGTACCTTTGAGCTCTTCTTGCTTTGGGGATTCTCATCAACATCGTCGTCACCTGCGTCCTCTTCGTCATCACTTTGCCCCTGACTCAGAGCAGCAAATATGTTGCCACCCTTGACAGAAAGAGAAGGACAAAAGAAAAATCTGTGGTTTGGATCACTTAAATGGCACTGTTCTATTCACTGTGCAGCAGGAGGAAAATTATTCTGTCCACAAAGAGCAACTCACTTTGTTTTTCTTTCCTCCTTTGACTGGAGCAACCACTGCAAAATAAAAATAAACCATGTTAAGTATGTGGTGTGACGTGTGACATACTGGCACTAATCAAGTTTGTGACATTACCCTCTTCCTCCTCTTCATCTTCATCGCTGGGCTGGACTGACAGTTTCTTGAGGCGCTCCATGACCTCTGCATCATCATCATCATCCTCGTAGTCTCCTGGTTTCCCTTTCCGTCTGTCTTTCTTTTTCTTCTGAGGCTAACAGCAAATGGAAAATCAACCCCAAAACATAACATATTAGATTGTAAATAAACACACTTTCAGTTTAATTAAATATATGACAACACTTTATTTTAAGGGGTCCTTGTGTACTTACTATTACAATGACAATAAATTATGCATAATTACATGCAATCAGCCCCAAGCCTAACCATATAGTAAGTAAATGTACTCATCACTGAAACGTATAACTACACTGTAACAAGGACATCTTAAGATAAAGTGTGACCAAATATATTTTTTGCTTTTATGACATATTTATAATGAACAATTAACAATGCACCTGTTTCCCTTGTGCCTCTTTGACTGGTGGCTGTTCTACTTTTTCTTGTTTAGTGTCTGACGCCAGCTCCTCAAAAAACTAAAGATAAAAAATACAGCAACACACAATGTATAAAGCAATTCCAGAGGTATTAGTTTTAAAATGTATATATTATTATTTTTGCAATTGTGACTTTGATTCTGTTAGAGCTGGTGCAATCATTAAACAAATTAAATATTAATAAGAAACATCATATAATGCTTAGCTAGATTAAAAAAAAAGTTTAAATTTTTTGTTTTGTTTTATATTTGTTTGAACTTGAACAAACTCTTGATTTGAGGAATAATGATGTTTATTATCAAAGTTACAACAAATACAGATCACAGTTCTGAATTAACAAAAATAAAAACGTACACTCTTTTTCCCCCTCTTATCCTTCTTTCCTTTTTTGATATGTTTGTCTAAAGAAAGAAAAATCATTATGTTAAGAACTTTAGTACACATAAATACACAAACACACGAAACAAACTCAAAAGAGCATGCGCTATTTGACAGAAGTATGACAAAAAAAAACTAGCAAGCTGACTAACGTTACCTATACAGCATTTTTGGGCAGCACAGACACGTTGCCAGAAAAATGCTGTCTATGTAGGCAGTTCACAAGATGTTAAAACAATCGCTATAGCAGCATTTAAAGCTTGCGCAGTTGAAACATAAATCAAAAAGCGAATATGGTCTTAAATTATATCAGGATGACATAATGATGCAATGACAGTGAAACATCAAACTCCGCACCACCATTAACTCGCTTCTGTCGTTGGCTAGCGAGCTAATAAATATAACAGCAATAAATCACAACCTCAGTCAAAAATCAATTAATAACGGAGTTGTCATCATGTAAACTTTTACCATCAATCATATTCATGTCGTTAGTATAAAGAGGCTGCGGTGTAACGTTTACAGAAACGCACAATCCTAAATTACCTGTTTGTGGTTCATCATCACCCTCCCACTCTGCGACTTCTTTTGCTTTCTTTGGCATTTTTCTACTAAATCTTTTTTGTCACAAGTAATGAAAACGCGGTATGTTAACCCAGAATCGGGGATGTATCACAGCTGACAATGCACACGAGCACACTGTAGCTCAATAAGCTCACATCACATGCGGCCTATCCGCGCACTGCCTCAGATACTCAAACGCCGGGAGCTCGGTTCGCGACAGCGCCACTCCCTCACTCAGGCCGCTGAAAGCATTGCACTGGCGCTTCCCAAAACAAATGATTTCAAAGAAAAAGCCGTATAACCTGTACAAATTTGCGCATAGTTTTTCAGGCAGATTTGCAGGCAGGTTTCTTGTTTCATGTTGATCAGATCAGATCTCTGTGTGGAGCACTGGCTGTTATCAGACAAAAAGTCTGCTGACACACTACAGCAAAAGATAAAAATTGACTTGGGAAAATACTAATGTTCTAATAATTTTGGCTACCGCTGTGTAAATATAACTCATTTTATTTTATGTTAAGTTAAATTTACTTACTATAGTAGTAATAAAAAAATAATGCAACATTAATATTATTTAATATAGATAACACTTTATTTTAGTGTCCACCTAACGTTCCCGTTTGGCTCCAATTTGGTTATGTTTTTGGGAACCAAATAAGAACGTTCTGGGAATGTTCCCTGTAGGTTATTTTAGGTATTTGTTTTTACAACTTAAAGGGAACGTCCTAAATTTATTTTTTTTACTTTTAACGCATGTAAAAATACAATGTACATTTTTAAACCCCAATATTTTGATGAAGTCATTGTTATTTGGTGCTTTTATTTTTAAGACCTTTATTTTGGAAAGAGAAAGCCGCCATTGTTCGCACGGGGCGTGATCTTCTTGCAGTAGGTCGCGGTCGCCGCTGGATGCCGCTGTAACAGGCAGATCCCGCTTCTAGAAGGTGATAGACGCATGCGCAGTTGCGCTTACTGGCGCTAAGCAAGGACACAAGGAGAGTGACATTTGTGTAACGTTGACAACAGATTCATATTTCTAAATCGCACCGAAATCAGATTTGGATACACTCTCGCATCTTTGCACAGTGAGCTGACGCTCCACAGCACTTCATCAGATTCAGTGAGGACGGGTATGCATCTCATGTTTACAAGCAGGACAGCTAACAAATGACTGGCATGTATAGATATGAAGACCTAACAGACTAACTATTAACTTATCTGTTCAACCTAATCACACAAGAAACCTATTCATCTTGATGTCTTTAAGCAGAAGCCCCGTCTTTTTAAATGGTTGACCTTGTTTCAGAATGAATTGGTAGTATTTGTTTAGTTTGTCGGGTCAGAGTGAAAGTGCTGATTTGTAAAGTATGACCAAAGCGTGATGTGCATGTTTCAGGCTGCGTCTGATCACTGTAAATACTGCCCTACTGTACATATAAAATATTTCTCTTAATTTAATTCAACCGGATGACTGAGGAATATATTAAAAACCTCCACCCTTTTATTTTTTTATTGTATGTTTCTGTATTAAGGACTTGTGTGAGCATTAAGAAACGGGGCACGGCCATCATAGGCGTATTACAAGTTCTAAAATAATGTTTATTAACGTTATATTGATAAAACTAGGTTTTAAGACCCCACACCGTCAGCTTCAGCTTTTGCCCCTTTTCTGCCTCACATTTGCTGCTGCCACTCACTCTTTAGTGCGCTAACGATAGCTGCTCAGACAGCATTTATGGATACCTAAATGTGCTGCACACACCTACGACGGCAAAAATGCTCTCTAGGTAGACCTTTTTCTTTCTTAAACGTCTGCTGCCTTTGTCTGGCTGTAATGCATGCCATGTACTCCTGCTATACTAGAGTTAATCTCTCGCCTTATTTAAAAGTAAAATGTATTTAATGTAATATAGCCCTTGTGTCATCTTTTTATTGGACATTTTACTGCTGTCGCGTGTTTGTGTGTTCCATTCGTCTTCATTTAATGTTTTGTGCTAGTTATGAATAAGCTGTGACTGTGTATGCTACCATTCAAACATTTTATTTTGAAATAAATTATTACTGTTAACCAGCAAGGATGTATTAAAGTGATCACAATGGACAATAAAGACATTTATAATATTACAAAAGATTTATCTAATTCTGTTTATCATAATTCAATCTATCACAGTTTCCATAATATTACGGAGCACATCATATTAGAATAATTTTTTTAGAAGTATTTAAGTTGCTTTGTTTAAAAATGATGAATATCTGGTCTTGTTAATGTGATTTAAATGTGTTTTTGTTTTGGCCCAGGTTAGGTTTTGAGGGACAGACATTTATCTGTGGATGAGTGAGTGATCAGAGGCAGCGGTGGATGGGAGAGTTCATGTTTCCTCCTCTTTGAGTAGCTTGATGATGTCATCTCACTGAGACTCCATCCTGGTCACCTCAGCACCCTGACTTGAATGGCTGTGTGCAGAGGAGGTGTCTCTCTTTGGGTGGGGTGTGTCAGGAACCACGGCGGCAGGCAACCGGTGACGAAACAGTGCTGGAATTTATGTCAGGTACACATTGTAAAACAATGAATAAATGATTTAAAACAATTTTGGAAAAAGGGTTAAAGTTGAGGGTTAGTTGACCCAAAAATGACAATGAGACACCCTATGATTACTCTCCCTCAAGCCAAGTATATGACTTTAATCTTTCAGACAAATACAGTTGGAGTTATATTAAAAGTGCAAGGTTAATAAGGGCCTTCAGAAGTGAATCAATGCGTTTGTGTAAGAAAAATAGTAATATTTAACATGGTAATCTCGAGCTTTTGCTAACTGTTGAATGCATTCGCTTTAGTGAGAAAAGATGAATGTGGAAGCAGAGGAGAGAACAAAACACCTGCCACAAATTAGAAAGATTTGTGTACATTAATGAACTGATTCACTTCAGGAGGTCTTTATACACCCCCACAGCCATGTAAATCATCTTAGGGACAGATGCACTTTATTGGACTTCAAAATCTACCACCATTCATTGACATTTTTAAAAATTACAACACTTAAAGGTGAGTAAATAATGGGATAATTGTAATTTTTAGGTAACCTGTAAACCCCCAAATTTTCAAAGGGTAAAGAAAAATGTTCAAAATAATCAAAGCTTTGGCCAATTAGAATGATTAGATCTTTAATCGAATTCTATTTGATTTATAGACCACCGAATTTCACTTGAATGCCAACTGTAGGACCCTGAGCAGTGCATCATGGGCCTTGGCTCCTCCGAACAGTCAACGTTACCTGTCCATTAAGCAGCCATCCCCGTCCCATCCTTTCCACCATGCATGCCAGCCAAACCGAGCGGCCAGCCTAGAGGAGGAGGAATGGGAGGAGGCCATCAGTTTGCCTGTCCTGCTCAAACCTGGAGAGGGCGATGAGCAGCACACCGTGGTGGACGTGCCCTTTCTCGGGCCGGCCAAACTAAGCGAGCTCCTTGCTTTGGGACCCAACAGACCATTTGACTTGCTTTTTCCTTTAACCACCGTTGCTGGGAGCAGAGAGGATGACATTAGCATTACCAGAAAGATAGGGACTGAGGAAAACCAGCTGATGGAGAGAGGCTCCTCCAGGAATCTGTTTGAGACCGACGGATGCCCTGCGCCTTTTATGTTGGGTTCTCATTTCTTGTGTTTCCACTGCCCCGGGATGGAGTCTATTTCAGAGATTGTGGATAAAGCAGAAAAGGGGCAGGCCGAGCAGAGCTTTTATCCGGTCCTCAACGTCACACATTACAGCCATGCTGAGACTGAGAGGGTGGACAAGAGCTCAAGCCAGAGAGACATGGAGGATGATGAGAAACTGGCCCTGGTGCATGAAAAGCTGAGGGTGGAGGTAAGATAAGATAGAAAAATGAATGGGGGAAACAATGCTTGATATGGAGAATAGAAGTCCTACAGCCTTCAGGAAAAGATTAGAAATTTATGATGCCTTTGTTGTTAGGTTGTATTTTTGATAAATGTTGTCGCAATGTAATCTTGGCTAACTGTTAAGGTTCTTCGCTGTGTTTCAGCTTCCCAGGTTCTTTGTGAAAAATCATGACTACAGCATATACTCTGAAGATATTGAGTTCATCAATGGTCTTCTGAACACCAAAACAAGGTAAAGGGTTTCGAGGTGTTTCTAGTTATACTAGCTTGTTGTTTAAACTCTGTTGGTTACATATTGGCAATAAATGGGTGTGGTAAACTCAGGAAATGATAACAACTTGTTTTTACAGCTTATAGCAAGGTCAACAACACAATTACAAAACCGATACATTTTGAGAAGCTTTTGCGAGCAAAACCATTAATTTTGTTACCTCGAGACGTTTAGATTGCTGCATGTCTTATTGGCAACCTTTGTTTTTCAAAGGCATTAAAGGTTTTTCAGGCAAAGTTCGGACGTTTGTTGCATCAAGAAGTTTTGATGTCTCAAGATATGGTCTTTTTACAAAAAGCATTTGTACCAATCTAACAATGTTTTGAGGAAAACAAATTGAACAGAGTGAAGGAAGTGACCCTCATGTTCCAAAATGAGTCAGAACCATCACTGAATGGCTTTATTTAGTTTGTTACCAAAGTACCTGTATATATGAAAAAGCACGCCTGACTGATTAATGCCTGTTCTTCTGTCTGTAAAAGGGGGCGTGTAGTGTACCAGCTGACTCTGAGCCTTTGGCGATTGATGTGTCTGTGTTATTATGCGGAGGCTCAGCTGGAAGTGCTGAAGCTGACCAAGCATCCAGAAGATGGCTCCATCAAAGCTCGCTGGAGAGTCAAAGGCCTGCCCTTCCACTCCATTCTGGTTTTCTTCTACAAGAAAGACAAGAGCCACCTCTACAGGTGAGACATGCTGTGACCACTCATCAAAACCTTGCTCTGTGCTCGTCTTCATTATTTTTTTCTGTTCAGAACATATGATGCATTCTCCACCTTCTACGTTGGATCTGATGGACGAATACACCGGCATAAAGTTGAAAAGGTGAGGTTCACAACAAAATCTTTTTAGAATACTCTTTTTTTAATACTTAAAAACAAAATTACATTTAAAAAAAAAAATATATATATATATATAAATAAATAAATATAAAAATATATATATATATATATATTTTTTTTTTTTTGATATATATATATATATATATATATATATATATATACACATTTCTGATTGATATGGTTAAAAGTTGTCAGCATGATTATTTGATTTATTTATTTCTTGTTAATAAAAACTTTTTTCTCATTAACTGGAACACGGATGGATGGATGGATGATTTCAGTGCTTTCTCTCATTTTCAGCAGATAAAAGCTTAATTTTCCAGATTTATTTCACTAAACCGATAGGGATTAGAAGTAAAAAAGTGGGCAGAGTTTTATTTTAAAAAGCTGTGTGAAAAACCAGGAAAGAGATGTGAGTGAGGATTTGGAGACCACATCTGCACAGTGTCTATTGTTTTTTCATATTAATATAGTGAAATGCAAAGAAAAAAAATAATCAGGAGGATCAGAACACAGCTAGAGGACTAAAAATAGATTGTGTCACAGATAATCTTTTAAGACTAATGTCACATAGCAAGCTTTATATTAGTTTCCTGACAGATAAATATAGAGAATGCTGGAAAGTTTACAGCTCGTTCAATCAAACACACAAATAAGGATTATTTGTAATGCGGTCTTATTATTTGAAATGATTTGCTTAAGGTATTTTAAGGGGAAGTTAAGTTAAGAAGTGAAGTAAACTTAAAGTAGAGACCTGCACGGGCCTCAAATTTAGGCTGACCCTTAATTTAGAGTATGATTATTCATATATTAATAATAATGTATTAATTGAAGTGCACTTAAAGCATTGTAGTTTACTACAATGTACATTTTTGGTACGCCTGCTGAGGCCCTCTGATTGAAAAGTTCGTTATCTCTGGTTCAATCGTAGTGTTTTATTTGTGTTGGCAGGTTATGGAGGCTCGTCCTCCCTTGCTGCCCAAAGTGACCTCAGTGCTGGCCGGGGCTCTGGTGGCTCTGGGCATTCAGGAGCACCGTCCCGCTCTCAACCTGCTCCCACTCCTGCTGTCTTCCCTCCGACAGACCCGAGCCTGAGCAGGACCAGAGCAAGGACCTGTTTGGTCACACCATTAACAAAAAAAGACTGAAAAAGATCCAGCGCTGTATTGTGTGGGTTGAGTGAATGAGATATTGGTAACCAGTTTTTTGGGAGAAAAGCCCAGCTCGCATTCACAGTAATCAATCAGCAGAGGAACTGGTCGTGATATTCAAGTCTTGATCAGCTTACATTGTAATAATTAATTATATATTTTTTGTATTTATATATTAATTGGAGTTTCATCAGTTGCTTTGGTTTAAATGTTATAGAGGAAGGTACATGGAAACCAGTGGTTTCGTTTCACGTCTTCTCACGTTTTTGGTGACCTCTAAGGGAAAGTGATGCCAGGGACTGCCTTTAAGCATAGGGAGTTTAGTTTCCTGTCTGGACTTGTTTTAGATGTGCAAGTCACATGATACAAGTTATCAGCCAATATGGCTCCCTGCATAAATTGCCAAGTCTTTATTGGTCTTGCCATGCCATCCATGTAAACGAAGCACTCTTATTTGAAAGACACATGCTTTCAAATTCTTTCCCATTAAAGTGTATTCGGAAGTGTATTTGCATCTGCAGAGCAAAGCGTGGATTTCTTTTCTCAAGGTTCATTGGTCAGTATACTTCACTAATAACTGTCAGTGCGTTAAACAAATGTTCTCCACACACAAGAACAGTTCAACCGCTCTAGCTTCCTGTGGTAAAGACAAAGACCAACCACTTTAATGGACGTCCTGTGTCGCAAAGTAGTCAGAACATCTGTCTCAAGTGCTTGCGCTTTTAAATGGACAATAAAAGCATGAAACGCTGTCACTCCACAATCAGTCCAATTCAAAGCTGAAACAGAACCCGTTAAAGCAGATCCATTTAAAACATGGCTGAGTAATTGTTCTGGTTATTTTTTTCTGCGCTGATTACCCAAAAACCTGTTCACTATGTTCAAATAAATGCATACTGACATTGATACAGTATTTGTAATGTCTGTTCTTATTTGTTGTCCATTTCCATTTAGGTATTTTAATTATCTGGAAAATAATGTTTTTGTTGCATATTTTTTATAGGTTCAAATAGGACTATTATCATATGTGAATTCTAATTTGAATAGTTTAATTCTCTTTATTTGTTATAGCACACAACCTTTCAAAAAATTCATTTTTTAAATTCTCTCCTCCCACCCCCAAACAGACGAGAACCAGAAACACGCACATTACAAACGATCCCCGCGGCATTCAGGTAACGTTAGGCATTTCCCTTTGCCATTTCAGCCCAACATCCAGCTGTTTAACCAGAGCTGCATCTTTCTGCTCTAGGTCATATTATGTTAGTTTTAATAAATAAAAATGTTAATAAAAAAAAAAAAAATTTTTATTTGTATTTTTGCTGTATCGAAAACATACCCAACTGTGACACTACAGTATTGTAATGAACCAACCCCGTGATTTTTGTGAACCGTTACACCTCAAATAAATATTTATATATATATCTTTAAAAAGAAATTTCAAATTTATATTTCAATAATTTTGATCAATTAATGCAGCCTTGGTAAAGATTTTTTAGACTTTCCAGAAACATAAAAATCTTACCGACCAAAAATTTTGGAAGGATGTTTTATTTCAGTTATGTCACCAAAGTTAAGTTGAATAAAGTTTAAATTTAATTTTGATCAATTAATGCAGCCATTGTAAGTACTTGAAAAATCAAAAAAAAAAAAACTTTTGAATGATAACATTTTATTTATCAAAATTTTCTATTTATTGAATACTATTTTTTTTATAGCTATGTCCCCAAAGTTTGAGTTGAATAAAGATTAAATATTGTCAATAAAATATGGGTAACAGAATTGAAAATGTATCAACACCAAATTTCTGGTTTATGGTTACTGATGGAACCCCCATCCCCCAAAAAGAAACATGGCTGCATGGTTAAGACAATATTAATGTAATTAATGCAAGAACGGTCATCCAGTGACTCAATTTCCTGGGTATCATAATTTTATGTTAATTTTTTTTATACCAATTGGAAAGTCACCGTGTTTGTTTTCAAAACTTATGGAGGCAGAAGCCATTTCTTTAAAACTAGAAGTAAATGTAGACTTGAACCATTTATTTTGTAACAGCCACATTCATGAACAATATGATGAAGCCAACAAGATGTTTTTGGCATGCAAGAAATGCTTACAAATAACAGCTGTATGGCATCACTATGACTAAAACGCTCCCGGTCCTCAGTGACGAATGTGCAGTGCTGTACATCTAATCATGTTCAACATGTCCGGGGCTTGTAAACATCAATCTTGGCATCTCCTCTATCTACACACTGAGCAGGTTGAGCTGGAATGAATTAGGTTTTCTTTATGTATATGTGCCTGCTATTATTGTCATTATTAAAACAACTTATTACAACAATGTACAACTAATTTACAATGGACAGGGGCATACATGAATCCTGTCAGAGTAAAACTGAATGTTCTGACATCTACTAAGATTATAAGATGCTGCTTCTGACAAATGGACGCCACGTAGTGGAAAGAAAGTTTAGTCTCGTCTGCCTCCATGGCCGGTCTAGTTCACCTGCTCTATATTTAGCCACTACCCACACATTTGACTACGGCAGTCATCTGAGTTATGTGTCAATCATCGATTTCAAAACAGCTGGAACCCCTCAATGCATGAGACGCTATTGGCCGTTCCTTCGAGACGTCATGGTCATGACTATGTTTGACAGATGACAAGACAGCGTAAACAGAGCTGTTGGGTTAGGAGTCCTCAGAAAAAGCTCTGTGAGTGTTGGGGAAGCGCTGGTAATTGTAGTCCGGATCATCACTCAGCCGTTTCTTTATATCACTCTTCACCTGAAAGACAATGAAGGATGCAACAGATTTTCAAATGTCCAATGAATTTCAGATAGGAAGATCACAATCTGTATGGTCCGCATACCAAGACTAAATTTGTAGCTTTAATAACACAACTATGGTTACTAAAAAGGTAGGCAGTTTCAATGTGGGTTGGAGCTGTGCTCTGGAAAATCTGGCTCTTCAGGTTCAGAGTTCACCACCCACAGTGCATTTATTCAAATACTGTGGGAAAAACCTATAAAATAAAAGTCCTAAAACTAATAACATTTTAGTTGTTTTCTTTAACTGAAATATGATAAAATATGAATATTACATGGGAAAAAACAATAGAAATGCTGTCTTGGCACCTGAAATTAGCTGCCAAATAAAAATCTAATAAAGCAAATTAAAATTGAATTCAAAAATAAATATAAAAGCACAGAATAAATTAAAAGGAAAACATTGTCTAAATGTAAGTGTCTAGAGAGAACTTAGAGAGAAATTACTTCAAGGTCAAGCGCCATTAAATTTGAATTTATCAAAAAAAAAAAAAAAAATATGATATTCTTTAATATTTTTGTCTTGTTTTCCACTCTTCAAAACAAAATCTTCTTATGAGCTTAGAAACAATACGTTTTCAGACCCTACCGACAGATATTTGTTGTCGTTTTAGGAATAAACTACAGCTGCTCTACATCTTCAGTTCGAATCACAACTCAAGCACTTTTACCGATCCCACTGCCATCCCTCCCACTCTGCTTCCTGTCAGTTCTGATCTGTCCTATCCTAATAAAGCCTAAAAAAACTACATTTTAATCTCAAAAGATAAGAAAATATCTATCATATCTTCATTTTGCACCTAAAATTAATATAACTTGATTTAAGGATATCTGTACTGGAAATGCAGAGGAATATATTCCTGTTCGTGTAACATTTCAAGCCATAACTAAATCAAAAGACTTTCTGCTCTGATTTAAGACCTTGAAAGACATTTATTTGTGAAAGGCAAACGAGGACTACCATGAGGAAGCAGGTGTTTTAGGACAGAGATATGTTTCTTACCTGTTGTGTATACGCTTCCTGCAGCTCTGGTGCCTCCAGCTCCCCCTGTAGGCTGTCTGGGGCAGTAACAGGTCGCACCCCTGCTGTCCTGGCAGCTCGACTCACAGCCTCAGCGAGAGAGAGGTGAGGACCCTCTCCCTGTGCGGTCTGTGAAGGGAGGAAAGCAGTTCTAATTGAATTGTTCATTATGCATTGGTGATTTCTGGTAGCGTACTAGTTTTCCTTAAATGTAGCTGACGCACAGACCTTCCTCCTCTTGGCTGGCATCCCATGCAGATAAGCATCAGACATAGGCGGCTGTGCTTTTATCTTCCTCTGAGTCATCATGTCATGTCTTATGATGGGTACCCACTCCTGATTAACATATCGAAAAACTCATTACCGTATACAATATTGTATTATTAACTTGAGCTTGCTTTTAAGTCAGCGCACTACAAAAAGGTGATAAAATGAACATTGAGCAGATACACGATCACAACAGACAATGGAGTCTCACAGGTGGAACAGTTGCTGCCCATGGCTCCGCCTCTCCAGTTGACTCCTCCCTGTCTGCAGGTGCCATTGCCACTGCTCCTCTTGTCTCCTCTAACGAGGGCCTGCCAGGTGGTTCATCACCATCAGCAGTGTCTCCTGAGGATGCCATGACTTCCTCTGCAGTGGTGGCAGGAGCAGGAGACAGACCCTCTTCCATCTGTCACATATAATCACATATTACTATCATGACATGCAGTTGATAGTGCAGACATACATCCAGATGTGTTCAACGCCTCAGGGACAGGAAATATACAAAGGAGATGTGCAAATGATGTGTGTGTTATTGTTAACGAGACTAAACGCCAGTTAATTGCTGTTAAAGTTAAAATAGACGATTTATTTTAGATTGAGCTTAGCCTAAGCCAGGATTAGGTCATAGTTCAATTAGGACATTTAAGTAATTAGTATAAACATGCCTTAGAAAACAAGTATTACTGGTGTTCATCTTAAGCTGAAACAAAGATCAGTCAGTGCAATTTTAGGCTTTAGGCTTAAGCCTTGTATGTGAAACTGGGGGAAAGAATACTAAAAAAAATAAATAAATAAATAAAGCTAAATAGTATTATAAATAATAATAATGACAAAAGCACATAATATAAATAAAAATGACATTAATTATATATATTAGTTTTAGATTAGTATATATATATATATAGTTGTATTTCTTTGATCCAAAATACAGCAAAAGCAGTAATTACGATTACAATCTAAAATAACTTTTCTTTTTGAATACATTTTAAAATGAAATATCTAAAAATATATTTTACATGCTTTTTTAAACTTATTACTGTGTATTATTTTCATTCTAATACTGATTTACTCCTTAATAAACATTTATTATTCTACAATTGTCTATTTTAGATAAATGCTGTTCTCTTGAATTTTCTAGTATTATTTTTCCTCCTGATACTGAATACTGAAGTGATTGAAAGCACAGGAATAAATTGTATTTGAAAATATATTAAAATAAAAAAAAATATGTCACAATATTACTGTTTTTGCTGTAGTTTGATCAAATGAATTCCGCCTTGGTGAGCAGAAGAATTTCAAATGATAAAAAATATATAGTTAAAAATGTTAACTTTCTATCTTAACCCAACTGAAACCCAGTGAATAGACTTAATCTCTTTCAGTTAAAACATACCTCAACACTCATATTATCTGATTGCTGGCTTGCAAGTGCTTCCGACTCTGTTCTTTGAGATGACTCCCTCTGTGAAAAACGTAACAGAAGCATATTAATTTTTATTTTGTGGTTTGTTTTAGGAGTGAATCCTGATGAAAGGGTGAATACCTGCGTATAGATGACATAATGCTGAATCTGGTCTTCAGTGACTGGATTGTGCTCTAAAATCACATGCAGCCTCATGGACATCATACTGGTCAACCAGTTCACCAGACTGGGGTTCACTTCAGCTGACATCCTCCTCTAAGTGAGGAGTAAAACATGAACGTGTCAAAAGACGCATTCGGTGCAATTACAACAACCCTCATGAGGATAAGTTAATGAATCTTACAATTCGGTGGTTGATGACAGTGGTTAACGCTCTTTGCTCTCCTCTTAAGCAGTAGAGATTGAGAGCCAAACACTCAAACAGACCCTGGGTGCACATGTACAACAAACGCTGGCCAAATGTGTTATCTGGAAAGACACAAGAAACAGCGTAATTGTAAACAACAAAAATATTACAAAAAATTTATTATTTAAACAAAAATTAAATAAATTCAATCTGAAACAACTAATACAATGACTAATAATAAGATATGAAAATAAAATGTTACAGATTGCCAAAACAGCTTCCATTTGCTCTTTGTATCATATCTTTTGAATTCTTGATTCAACTGATTAATATAAAAATTTCCCCAATGAGAAATAAAGTCATGGAATTGGAATACTGGGGTCAGAGCAGTTTTCGGGTCTGTGTGGATAGTATGGTGGTCACCTGTACAACGCAGAATGTGAGTAGCCATGCGAGTGAACTGTTGTCTCAGGAAGGATATGTTGGTTTGGATGATGTCCACTCCCTCGCGAACAGTTACAGTGGACTAAAGTAGACACAGCACAGAGACTATCATTTAGAGTGTATGATGAACAGATGGTACAGTATAAATCAGGAGCAAACAACACTTACAAAACTCTCTGCAATGTACTCCTCTAGTCCATTGATCAGATCCTCGGCAGCACTCTAAACAACAAAAACGATACCATTTGTATCATTACCATGCATTAGTACAGCACCAGTATTTACATTTACTAGACACTTTTATCCAAAGCGACTTACAAATAAGGTCAAAGGAAGCAATTAAATCAACAAAAGAGCTATAAAATTCAAGTGCAAACAATACACGTAGAAAGTTTTTTTGTTTTTTTTTAATCAACTTTTTTTTATATAGAAAACAAGCAGTTAGAAAACAAAAAGAGAAACAGAGTGTTTTTTTGTTGTTGTTTAGTTTTTGGTTAGTTTCTTGTTATTTAATTTATTTATAAGACTGAATCCCCAAATCAGAACTGCAAACCATGCACTTCATTGTGAAAGAGCTGAGGACAATCTGATAACAAAACGTTTAGCAATCTGAAAAGTTTCTGAATAAATGTACCTACGCCTCCGCAGTTAATTTAATAGAAAAAAATGATTGCAATTTGGAATTACTATTAGAAATTTCATGGTTGTTTTTATAATGTAGACATTTTTCATTTATATAATAAGTATATAATCAGTACATTAGAAATTAAACAATATGTATGAGGCATTCTATTGATTTGTGCTTATTAATGAAAGTGCACTGACTAAAACTAGATTAAAACACTCATTTAGTCGAAAATAAATTAACTAAACAAAAATAGGCGAAGGCTGATAAACATGACAACTAAAAAGTACATTTTACAGTCTAGTCTCACAAGTCTAAATAAAAAATGGCTGACAAAATGAACACTAGTGTGTAATATGTATAGTCAAAGATTATGTATTATTGAAAAATTATTAAGTAATTAATTGAGTATGTAACTCATCTGAAATTAAAGTCATGTAAGCTCAGACTCACAGCTATGTTGGTATCAGTGGGCTCTCGGCCTTGCAGATAGTGCTCAGTGAAGAAGGCCGTGAGCTGGGGCTGGATGCGGCTCAGAGGCTGAGGATTACCATGTAGCAGCAAAACCATGTCTACCATTGAGAAACTCTGACACACCAGAGACAGCAGATCTCCAAAGAAACCTGCCAAACGAACACAGACAGTGCAAGTCAGTATGAGACCATCAAATGCAACATTGAGTTAGGCAATGAAGCACAAAAACTGACCCACTGCATCTCCAGCTCCAGGAGTGAAGAGGTTGCTGGTCTGGGAAAGTCTCTGAATAAACTGGGCAATGCTCTCAGTATTGCCTTGACCAGCACCCAGTGAGCCCATCATTGTGGACAGGACACCCTGCACGATGCCTGTGAAAAGCTCAGGGCTAAGGGTCTCTCCTCCTCCACTTGGAGGCTGAGGGGCGGTAGTGTGTGCTGCTCCTGAAGGGGCAGAGGGTGTGGCTTGTGAGGGTGAAGGCTGCTGGTTTGGTGGCGGAAACACAGGCTGGCCGGACTACAAAGAAAACAGGACGTTTAAATAAAACCTTTGGTAAAATCAGACTACAAAAACCCTTTTGCGTAGGAAGCCTCCAACCTGAATGAACTCGGACAGGCCCTGGATAAATGCAGGGACACCTGGAACAGTCACCGTAATGGAGGGAGGACCTCCAGACACCCCTGCACCAGCTCCAGCAACTCCTCCTAAAAGTGAGCCCAGCAGCTGAGCTAGGTTATCTCCTGGGCCAACCTCCTGGGACTGCCCCACAGATGCCGTGCTGGTGGTGTGGGTCGATGTCTGACCGGATGTGTTAGCAGAGGATGGAGGAGCAGCGGAGGAGGAAATGGAGGAAGAGGAAGTGGTAGCTGTGGAGGTAGAGAAAGAGAAGGAATGGGATGATGAGGTAGTGGACGTCTGGTCGCCTGATGATGGAAAACATGGAATGTTTATAAGATGTGTTGGATTTTTCACAGGACCTGAATAGGTAAGGACCACTCACCTGTGTGCAATGGCAACAAAAGCTGCCCTACCAAACCACTGACCATCTGTGTGAGAGGAGAGGATGTCATGGGGTTGCCCTTGATTGAAGAACAAAAATGAACAAGTTTTATGCAAAGAGATTAGATATGGTAAATGGTAAAATCAAGCCTCACATCACTCAAGCCCGACATTTTCCTTTCTATTTGGAGTGTTACAAGCTGTTAGTGCACAGATGAGATCCCTAAGGCTAAGACTAAAA
Source organism: Enteromius fasciolatus (assembly GCA_032361145.1). Lineage (NCBI taxonomy): Eukaryota > Metazoa > Chordata > Actinopteri > Cypriniformes > Cyprinidae > Enteromius > Enteromius fasciolatus. The sequence continues at coordinate 6,127,497 of JAUMHR010000076.1, forward strand.
TCTCAAAAACAAAGAGATATTCTTTATAAAAGCTATGACTTGTCCATAACCCCTAAAATGTCTTGTTTAAACACGCCCCCACTTTTCTACGTCACTGTGCGAGTTTGCTTGCATAACACTGCCCAAATGTTTATGCAAAAAAAAAGAAAGAAGGTGGAACTATTATTCCCGCTGTAGTGTTGCTGCCAGCGCCATGGTCTGGAGATGCTGTGCTCCGTTGTGAAAGTAAGACTATTTTGTTTGTGCTTCCAAAAGAGAACATAACAAGACATCAGTGGTTAAGTTGTATTTACAACACTGTTCCAGAACAATTCAAAATTATTAGAGTGTGATCAGAGCCTTTACGGAAGACTATTTCATGAACCTGGGAGGAGAGTAGCCCAGCTGTGCACAAAGGCTGTTTCTATAAAGTAGGGCAATTACAACTTTGCAAGGACTTCTGAATCACAGTCTGTTAGTACATATGTTTTCGTATTTTAAGGATCTTCTGCTGACAATTCAAACACGAGTTTTGAGCAGTGTAGAGTAGTGCTTTTTGTTTGTCGTTTCTACGATCACAAATGCAGACATGGTAATGTTTACGAGGTACGATGCAACGCAATGCGTAAAGAGACATAAGTCATTATAACAACTGATTATGTCCTTGTTTATGAATGCCTTGTTTATGAGGGCTTTTATTGTGTCATTGTGCTGGGACACGGCATTACGTTATGGTCAGGGGCATAACATTTCCGTAACACACTTGTGGATAGCTGGCCAATTAAAACACGCCTCACTTCTCAGAACAATTAGCTTTGTAAAAAATGTACCTGTTTCAGAAAGGCGCAGCATAGAGGAGCAACAACAATGTACAGTAATAAAAGTTCATACTTGGTTAGTCTGTTGTCCCGCTGATGGGGGCACTGTTGCCCGCAGGTTGATGGTGGTCCCTCTGGTGCTCATTGGTTGGGGGATGTGTGGAGATAAGGTTGGCCGTGTGATGACCACCCGGGCTTGAGGTGGTGGAGGAGCCGGGCTGTCAGCACTCTGTGCACCTGCGCCTGCAGTGCCCTGCCCCTGTTGTCCGGCAGTGGCTGCGGTTGCCATGGCGGCAGCCTGCTGGGAGATCTGATGCATGATGGCCTGCATGAACTCAGGTGGCAGTCCTGGTACATGGATGGGTGCAGTGGTTCCTTCAGAGAACAGACGCAAAGAATTTAGTACAAAGTGACCCTTACCACTGCTGGAAATTAAAACTGCTGCGAGGTCTAAATTTAACACAGAAGACTACAAACAACTTACAAAAAAACAACTGTTACATCCCAGCGCAAAAACAGTACTTAAACACCACTCAAATGAACAATCCTGTCATTTACTCACAATCACATTGTTCCAAACCTGTATGACATGAATTTTGAAGAATGTCCAGAGCAGTATTGAACATAAATTAAAACTTACTTTTGAATAAGCTAAATAATAAATTAAAATTTTAATCAATTAAAAACCATTTTTGCTCCTTAAAAATATGTATAATTTGAAGTATTTAAAACTAAATAGGAATATATAAAAGCTAATAAAATTAACAAAACCACATTACTAATAAAAACTATTACTAATATTTTTTGTGTTTAGTTTAAAACAATAAGTCAAACTGGTTCTGAACAACATAAACGCATGTAAATGATGATAAAGCATATTTTTTAAGTGAATTTGTTTCTTTAAAATACTATTACATGTTAATGTTGGCATGGCTGGTTACTGACTACAGAGAGGGGTGGAAACTAACCAGTCTCTCCAGGAGCGCTGGGGTTCTGTTGCCTTTGGCCCTGCGCTCCACTGTCTGAATCTGCTGCACAGAAATGCACAGATCAGTGGTCGGCAGTTACACTACAGCTACCCATTCCAGGTCTCAAAATTCATTTTCTGAAAGCAACTATTTTAAATTGTAAAATCCCATCATGATGAAGAAAAGTGTTTGGAATATTCTGAAGTTTAGCAGACCAGGAATGGGCAACGTGGCTAAAACACAGGGCTAAGAACACTGAGTTTATGATTGGAAGGGTTGGTGACATACCGTCCAGGTTCATCTGCATCATGACCACTGGCTCCATGGTCTGGTGAGTGATTCTGATCACTCTCGGAGTCCCCTGAGTGTGACCCGTCTGTTGGCTGGCTCCATTCGGTGGAGGAGGAGGTGACTGACCCTGTGGCTCTGATTGGTTGCCGGGCTGTGAGGTTTGGGCCTGTCCATCGCTTGTATGTCTGCTGTTTGCCGTCATGGTCACAGTGGAGCCCAGGTTCATCTAGATGACATATAGTTTTAGGTTAACTGTTCGATACTAACAGCATGAAAGTAGTTTTGTATGTATAGTTGGTTAGCTCACCGGAATGGGAATATGAGACGGCCCACTCTGCAGCACAACAGGGGAGGTGTAGTGAGACATAGGCCGCACCACATGTAAGTGGCGGGGTGGCTGAGCTGATAAATTGCATCGGAGGTCACTCAGAGCCACCAATGTGTTGCCAAGGAGATGGAGTGACTCTCCAATCAAATTGAGAGTACGCTGATCTTCCTCCCGTTCTTGAGTCTGTCCAAGAAACCAATTTTTAGAAAATGAACATGCCTTAAAACGCACATGACAATTAAATAACAAACTGTCTAGGGCAGTGGTTCCCAACCACGTTCCTGGAGGCCCCCCAACACTGCACGTTTTACATCTCTGCTTTGTTTGTCACACCTGTTTTAGGTCTTGGAGTCTATACTAATGAGCTGATGATCTGAATCAGGTGTGTTTGATTAAGGAAACATGGAAAACAGGCAGTGTTGGGGGGCCTCCAGGAACGTGGTTGGGAACCACTGGTCAAGGGCATACATTGTTATTGTAGTCAGCAGAGCTGGCTGCTCCAAGGATGGAATGTGTTCTCTCCATGAATGGACGGAGGCACTCTTCCACCCTTCGCACCTCTGATAGAACCTCCACCAACTCTAAAGGGCTGGGGTGACTGTTGAGACATGGAAAAAAGTTACACTTGTAAACGTTAAAAAAAAGTAACTGGACAAAGACATGATAGATGTTCAATGACACATTTTTTTAGCTTTCATTCAGGGCGGATACATATCAAAAGTAACAGTAAAACTTTAGATGTTTATAAATATCTATTTTAAATACATGCTGTTCTTTTTAACTTTATTTTCATCAAAAATCATGATTTCTACCAACAATATTGAAGTTTTCAAAACTGAATGTAGTTTACTTAGCAGGGACGTGTATTAGAAGTATATTTTAAAAAGTATAATAAAACGTAATAATTTAACAAAATATTAGAGTACTTTTTAGCAACTAAATATCAGTTAACTACATTCAGTTTTGTGGGCACCTAATTTCAAGTTATTACCGTTGTTTTGATTACAGAGACCGTCTCTGCATTTAATAAATAAATAGTTTAATCTTGTCATTATACATTACCATCACTCTGTTCTATATTCTATTTTGAGTGCTTTGCTACAATCTGTATTGTTAAAAGCGCAATATAAATAAAAGTGATTGATTGATTAAACTAAAAGCAGCTACTAACTGAACATAAGAGACTTTATTCTTAAAATAACTTATCTTAAAAAAAAAAAAA
>JAUMHR010000076.1:6137338-6154197 GCA_032361145.1 Enteromius fasciolatus
TATAACATTTAAGTATATTAATTTGCTGAAAATGCAAGGGAAAACAAAGCACAAGCCGCACCAGCTTCCCGCGCAATTGCATTATAACCTTTCACCTTTCGTTCCCTGTGGGCGAACGTGGGACTAATATTTATGAGAAACTTAGCCCGACATCATATGCACTAAAACAATAAAGATGTGATTAGAAAGATAAGTTTTTTTAAAATATATATGTGTAATGTTGTTCACATACAAACATTTAACATTTATGTAAACTCATTTTTATTTACTTGCTTATTTTAGAAACCCTGAATGACCAAAAATGTGTCAAGCTCAAATACCAGCATATGTGTGGGTCAGTGTAATATTAACAATTTGTATTTGCTTTCCTACAGAACCAGCAGACCAGACCATACTAACCTTTCTGTCAGACCATCAAACCTGTTTAGGCTGGCTGAAGCAAACTTCAACAGGGTTTTAATGATGGTTTTAATGAGTAAGCTGAGGTAGGCAGGAACCTCACTAACTCAAAAGCTAGCTTAAAGGCTGAGAGTATCAATTTGTTGGGAAATTGCATGTGGAATGAGTGTCCCCGATGGAACGTCTACATTTATGCAGTTCTCTCATCACACTTCAGATGGGCTACAGCCTTGCTGCCATGACAACAGCATTTATCATGACATCACCTCCCGAGAGTGACTCATACTGCGCAGGTCTGCATTAAACCTGAAATATTTGTGTGCATGACAATGAGAGAGAGAGAGGGAGCGAGAAGGAGAGAAACTGATAGATTTGTCTGCAGCATTTACCTAATCAGTAAGGACGACAAACAACACACAGCCGGAGATGATTCAGTAGACATCCACATATTTAATTCTCTATGTAACAAAAATAATTACACGTCTTTGTTCCAGGAGCTTTACGATATTGAAAAAGTGAACAGAAACCAGACATTTAGAAATGCACAGCACGCATACAGTACAGAAAGCATTGTATTGCATGAATGGACACAATGACTCCCTTTTCAGTGTTAGCATTTTGGGACAGCATCAGAATTTGCAGTGGAAGTTTACACACATTTTTAAGCTGTAATATACATGTGAATGCCATCAAAGTACATTTTCAATAATTGGGTGCAAGTTCAGAACATCTATGTGCGTGTGATTATATATATTTAATATATATCTTAATTATATTCAATTTTAAGAGTCTTTGGCACAGAAATGATCGTATTGGACTTGAGCTCAGTGGCAGATCAGCACATTGCACAACATTCACAAAGCCCATTTTGCACTTCCCATAATCATTACCCATGACCATTACTGCGTTTATGTAATCTAATCACAGTGATCATTAGATAGTCAGATGGTCAGTCTGAAAGATTGCAGACCATATATCGAGTAATGCTGGCACAGCTTTGAATTGCGGTCAAAGATAAAATTCAGTGACAGTGACTAATTAAATTTGATTTTCCCTTGTGAAAAAGAAGTATATTTTAACATACTTTTAAAAAGAGTTCTTAATATACTTAAGTGTGAACTGAATGTGATGTTTTCTGACACTTAACTGCATGTTAGTTGCAATTCAATTAAATATTACTACAGTTTAAATTAACATTAAATGCAGTTAGCAGAATTTTGGAGTTATTTTTGTATTACATGAATTTACTTTAATATGTTATTAAAAACAAATCAAGATAAACCATGACAAAAGATTATTGTTACATAATTTAAAATTTGACATTATTACAAAATTTACTTAAGTGTACTTAGTTATAAAAGTATACTTTCTTCAAGTGGCCTTTTAATTCCATAATATATTATCGGCAAATACAGTTGTTGTTATTTTAAATATACGTACAAGATTAGATGTACACTGCAAGTGCACATACAATAAAGCACACTTCTTTTTCACAAGGGATAGCACAGTTTAGTATAAAGAAAGCTACCGTGTGACATGTGATAAGAAAGCGATTACGCTTGCCGCTCATGAGCAGAGGTGTAAAACAGCAGCGGAGGTGTGTGAATGTGACAGGAGACACATCCCACAAGGATTTCACAAAATGATGAATGGTGTAAAAGCAGTTGTGACAAAAAGTGCTTATAGGCGAGCAAAGAAATTGCTTAAACTGCTGTTACTGAAGATGAAGTCACAGGATATGCTGCAAAATAAATCATAAAGAAATAAAGGTTCATCTTTGAGTATTGCATCAGCCTTTCACTAATGAATAAGAAGTCACTTGGATAAAGCTAAAAAGATGGCTAAATAATCATTGCTTTTTTTATGGCAAAATGTTCCAGTAGTGTGATCATTGTGATCTAGAAGTATTTTAAGGATTAATTGGAGAATTTAAATTTGGAGAAATTACATCACATGCTCATCAAAGGATCCTATGCAGTGAACAGGATGAAGTATGTTACCGATTACTCATATTGTACAGTTAACGATTATGCCTTAACGATTGATTTGATTCTCATGATGATTTTGTTTCACAAGATGTTAATTGATAGACTGGAGTCGTGTGGATTACTTGTGAATTATTGTGATGTTTTTATCAGCTCTCATTCTGACGGCACCCATTCACTGCAGAGGATTGTTTGGTGAGCAAATGACGGAATGCGAAATTTCTCCAAATCCGTTCCATTAAGATTTATTTATTTGAAATTCACAGAGACCATATCACAACACTTAGTCGACACCTTCGACCCCGTGACAGCCCTGGTTCTGAGTGAAATCGTAGTGTTTGAAGATCTGGTGTTAAAGTTAACCGGGCAAGTTAGTTAACATCTTTCACCACAGGGAGGCAGTCTAAAACTAAAGCTATTTCCTCTACTCACTACATAGTGCAACAGTAAATCTCATGTTAGTAAGTATTGCGGCATAGTAACATTAACAATACTACACATTCTGCGTCTGGTTTACATTTGTGTCCACTTATATTACAAGAGTAAAGAAAGGTAGTTCAACATTGACAATATTCATACAATTAAAGTCCCCTTGGGTGACACCTGCAAAGCTTATGAAAGAAGAGATGAACTAATAAAGACTGAACTAAAGCTCTCATGACAAAAAAACAGAAATAAACAGCTCACCAGTCACACCAGGTAACAACAAACACGACGGCGTAATACTCCTAGCACTGGCGTGAAGATCATAAGAAAGAATTAATACAAAGGTTGAGGCATTTGTGTTCTCTCACGTGAACTCGCACACTCACACACTGCAGCTTTCACACCAGAATATAGTGAAGAAAATGCACACATTAGTGTCTTCCACAGACAGACCCACATACGTAACAACAGTAAGGGTTTTTTGTGTTAGCACACAAATCATTGCAGCCGTGTCAGATTATGAAAGCAGTTCTAAGGTAGAGAAACATTTACATGTACATATTAAGCATGTGTATAGGCATTATGTACAAAATGTCGTCATGTACATATATTGTCAGTTCTGTAGCTAAAGCTACTCTTCGTTTTCTGGCATGACCGATACGAAATATCACCCTTTTACTCAGCCATGGCTTTTCAGTTTTATCTCAGCCAATAACGCAATTAGAAGACTGTGCTTCGTGATGGTGTCATCAGATTATGGCAATGCGTTCAAACTCCACTAATGTGTCAGCATTAGTTGCTGGAGTGTTAACTAGTGGGTTAGAGCGCTGTATATGAAGGCACCCACAAATGTCCTGCCCTAAACTCTCTGTAATGCTCTTCCTCTGGCGCAACCGAGTATGTTGCTGTTCTGACATTTTCAATCTGGGCAAAAAATAAATAAATAGATAAATAAATAAAAAATGGTAAGCAGATAATTGTTGGTATGCACAATTACTAATAACCGGAAGCCATCTGTTTTGTGTTCTTGTAATCTCGACACTGCTTCTGTAGATAAGCGAATAATAGATAAATTATTTTGTATTTTGTCTTAATAAATTAAAAACATTTCGAAAATAAAAACGTACAGTATGAAAAATGGAAATTCATTTGCTTAAGATGATATTTAACAGTGTTATTAAATGATTTGTGTTTTTAAAGATTAACTAAAGCGGGCGTTAATTGACAGCAAAGATGAAATGTGAAAATATGAACTATTACGTATTTCCAATATCCGCCAATAAATAATAATAAAAAATAGAAACACTAAATAACATGATTTTTTTTTTGTAGTGAAACATACAAAACAAAGATATATAGTTTTACATGAAATACTATTTTAGTCTTTCTACCTCAAAATATTACATTTAATTAATATCTCGCTTGCCATTTCTTTGTAATTATTGTTGAATGTACTGGCAGTTTCTAAGTGAAAATTGTTTCTACGCCATATTAATCTATATGTATTGTGTATTATATGGAGTCATGCCTAAAAATGCATTAAAATAGATCAGAATCTATTTAAGTTATTACCTAATTAATTATTATTATTACATTAAATCCTTCAAATATGCTTCTAATCCTAAACGGGAGTTAGTTGGATCATAAGCGACCTTTTTGAGGAAATAAATGTCTTGTATTAAAGATTCAATCTTTTGAACTTTCTAACTCTCTCTAGAGGCTGGAGAGCTGGCAGAATGTGTAATAAGTGATACAGGGTGGAAAAGACACTCTCTTGCATTACTTTGACTAATCATTCCAAATGGCCAGAATCATTCCCTTAACATTCCCAAGATTATCATGCAGTCTAACTTCTGTTCAACTGTATGTACATTTCCTCTCATTATCTATTACCTACATCTCTCTAGAAGTCTGTACATGGTTCGCCTCTCTTTCCTACACCCCCCCACCCCACTTCACTCATCTTCCTCCTATCCTCCCTTACTTCTGCATGTCACACTGCAGTAAAAGAACAATGGAGGGGTCGCTCTTGGCCGCCTCTTTAAACTCCTCCAGCGTGATCTCATCGTTGTGGTCCTTGTCCATCTTGCTGAAGATTTTGTCCACACGCTGTTGAGGGGTCAGTCCATCTTCGTTCATACGCATCATGATCACCGTGCCAACCATCTTGTAGATTGCCTGGACCAAAAAATAGGATGAACACACTTCTAAAAGCAAACATGTCTGTCTTAATGTGATGCAATGTCTTCTCTGAATCCCTCACCTCAATGATCTCCAGCATCTCCATGCGTGTGATCTTGCCATCTCCGTCGAGGTCATACATGTTGAAGGCCCAGTTGAGTTTCTGCTCAAAACTTCCCCTGGAAGTGATGGACAGCGCACAGATGAACTCCCTGAAGTCAATGGTGCCGTCACCGTTTTTGTCAAATGTCCGAAAGGCATGCTGGGCGAACTTTGATGCGTCACCATAAGGAAAGAACTGAAAGACACAAAACCGATACATCGTCTGGCTTTCAGTACACTTTATAGTATCATAACTACATAACCCTACTTAAGGGAATAGTTCACCCAAAATGATAATCACCCTTTTATAGTGGCTTTTCATCATTTTTGTAGCTTTACAGGGCGCTAGTCATAATATGATCTCATTTTATGGAAAATATGAAGGTCAATATTTTGCTTAACATCTTTTGTGTTCCACATAAGACGAAAGAAAGTAATGGTCTGGAGCAGCATGAGTGTAAGTAAATCAAGTTGGGTAATAAACTCTAATATGGTGGGTATGTTTAAAGCTTGGCATCTGGTTTGAGCTGGTTTAAGATGGTCCTTGTTTGGTTATGAGGTGGTTTAAGCTGGTCCTCACATGTTCCTGAGCAGGAACTAGCTGCTAGGACCGTCTTTGGACCAGTACATGACCAGCTTTAACCCACTAAGGACCAATATGGTTAAACCAGCTGCCATGCTTCAAAACATACCTAACCAGCATATGCCTTGACTATATTTTTCATTATGTTTTTTACATTTCCTTCACAAGGGTGACACTGAGAGCAGGTATTTCTAATGCATCCCTTTGACTTCCCTTACCTTGACATAGAGTTGCTGGAACTCTTCTAGATTGAGGATGCCAGATGGACAGTCCTTCAGGAACCCCTTATACCACTGCTTCAGCTCAGCTTCATTGAACTCTGTACTCTTGGTCAAGTCATCAAGCACCTCAGGAGCAAGCTTGCTGTTGTGTTTCCCCATCTTTCTACACCTCTCTGTGGAGAAGGTGGGCCAAGAGCCATTAAAATACATTCATGCTTTATAGATTGTCAACAGCAATCAAAAACACAAATGTACCGTGGACAGGTTTCTTGACAAGATTAAAGTGAAGGAGTAATGCCACTAAGAATTGCACAATTGTTTCATATATTTCTTATTACTTCTGTCTCAAGTATTGGAAAAATCAGAAATCTAGAGCAAGATTGTATCATTACCAGAAACTTCATTAATATCATTAATAAAGACTTTTTTTTAAATTTAATAGTATTGCATGTTCTCTCAAATGTAGTTCCCATTCATTTTCTCTACAGAGGCAGAGAAAGGTAATACGTTCAAGACACACTTATCACTGAGCTCTGAGGTTAATAACATATGTTTCTGTTGAAGCCATCAGTTAGTGCTATGCCAAGCCGTCAAACTGATGTCGTCAGAGAAGAGGAGCATTTTCAAACTTGGATTAAAGATTACAAAGGCAAACAATTTTTTTGCGGATCGACTTGCACGGATGAGTTGTTTACCAAAAATAGCAATGTGAGCTAACAAAATATAGTAGTTCATTTTGATTTCACGTGGACTTTAATTTACAGCTTAATTATATGAACAAGTGAAACAAACTAAAACTAATTTGAAACTTGAACATTTCTATCATGACAATGTTAATGTATTTAGTCTTGGCGGAATATATCTGCTACACTGCTGCTGCTGAGCAGCAAGCTCATTTGCTACCAGTACAGGAGAAAACCAGTCAGTTGTGCCATCTGATGCCATTAAATCAGATTGAGTTAGACCTATCGGACTGTATCATCAAGAGTATCATGTCGAAACTATATATATATATATATATATACATACAACACAGTCTTATGACCATTTCATACATATTTTATGAGGTGGCTAATTTGTATGAATCATACAACCTCACTCGGTATGATTTTACATGATTTGTCTAATCCCAAGTGATGGGTTGATTTAGGTGTAAGTCATTCGTACCAATTCATACAAATTGGCGACTCATAAAATACGTATGTTTTAGCAAAAAAAACATAGGAATTTGTATGAGTGATGTCATACATATTACCAATGAGTTCAGGCTGATGTATGACAAAAATAAAAGTGTGGATTTAACACTACCCACTTCATTTTAAAGGGATAGTTGTCCCAAAAATAAATGTTCATGTCGTTACAAACCTGTAACACCTTTGTTCATCTTCAGAACACAAATTAAGATATTTTTGGTGAAATCCAAGAGTTTTCTGCAATAGCAATACAACTTTCAGCAATATAACTATACCATGTTGAAGGTCCAGAAAGGTAGCAAGGACGTTACAATAATCCATGTCTTGAACGTGTCAGTTGAAAAATATCATCAAAAATATCTTGACTTGTTTTCCGAAGATGAATGGAGGTCTTACTGGTTTGGAATGACACAAGGGGGAGGGTAATTAATGACAGAATTTTCATTTTTCGGTCAACTAACACTGTAATGTAAGAGTGTGTGCAACCATTTGTCATTTGAAATTGTTTTAGCATTATGCTGTTTGATACTGCACACTGGTATTTCTTATAATATTATTATAAAGTAATATAATTATAAACACACTGATTTGCATCACAAATAGTTTTACTATTTACTGCGCTTTGCTATCCTTGTAGTTATTTACCAATATAATTGTATAAAATGCAGACTGATTAGAACTAGTCAGAGTTGATGTTTGCATTTCTCTGTGTTCTTAGGCTCTGTTGCCTGCTATTCTATTGGGGTTTTACACTTTGTCATGACATTATGGCTTATAACATGTCTGCCTCTGGCAGAATCCGAGATATATTAAACCAAATCCAAATTGCCCTGGGCTTTGAAACTGGATATATTTGGGTGCACAAATGACAAATGAGGCAGTGCGTTAATGAGTCATTATCTCCGCTCTCGGATTATTAAAGTTCATTAAATATTGAACAGGTCTAAATAGTTGACGAGGGGCACAAGAAGACGGAATATACAGCAGCAGCAGCTCTGCAGAGGAACTCATCTGAGACGTGGTCGCCCACGGCACTATTTTCTCCCCCCGACGGAAGGCCATTTTAGTGGAATCATCATGATTCTCTTGCTCTTTTTCACTCCCTCTTTGTCGCTGACCTTTTTTGGAATTCTGTGGTCTGCCGGCTTTGCTAATCTTGGCATCTTTCTGATTAGTTAACTTTAGACAGGGAGTTTTAATTAAAGATCTAAGTGGTTAATGAACTGTATGGCTGACAACATTCGCCTCAAGGCTCTGGAAAGCTGATTCTTTGGGGCTGGTGAGACAATCCACTATTGTTTTCAATCAGAAAGGCTTCCATCAAATTCTGCAAGCACTCATGCCCACAGGCCGACCTTTGTTAACTCGTTTGTAATGAGTGACTGCTCAAAGAGCCGGCGTACAGGAGGAAACAAAATCTGTCAATCATTACTCCAGAGCCCTCCATGAAACTGCAAAGGAAATGAAGAACGGCTCAAATAGGAAAGCAATGTTGGTGGAGGGGCTTATGAAAGTTAATCTACACCCATATTGCTTTGGAACCCGTAAGTGAGTTTTGTGGTTACTGACCACAATATAGTGGGAGTATAACACACTTTGTGGAAACATATTGTTGAAACACATTTTGTGGAAACAACTTCATGCCACTGGTTTTGGATTGTTGTTTTAAGCAAAACACACACACATCATTGAAGTTTGTTGCACTTAGCAGCATCTTCTGTGCACACTAGATTTTTCCAATTAATTGTGATCTTCATTTGAACTATCACGATGTTAATTCTTGAAACCGCTACATTGATCTTTAGTCTATTTTCATTGGCTGTGCGAAAATGTATGTCAATATGGCACAGGTATAACTTAATAAAGTTTACAAGCATTTGGAAAAAGATATGAACAATAAGAAATGTGGAAATTGTTGTTTTGGTGTGCTTTTCTCACAATGGTTCCCATAATGCTCACATGTATGGTAAGTGTGTGGCAATTAGGTGGGACATAAATACAACTGATTAAATGAAGCCATTACGGTGCTTACAATATGTATGGTAACAGTGTTTCGACTGTTTTGGTTCAAAATGGTGAAGCTGGAATCGATTGTTGTGGTACGCTTTCATCATTTTTAACTTCCTCTGGAAGTGGTTGAAAGTGGACAATCTCAAATAATTTTAGAACCCATTCATGTCATCAACTATTCATCATATTTAAAAAAAAAACTAAACAAAAAACATAAATATCCCAGGTTTGAAAAGGGCCTTTGAGGTCTGGAAGGTGAGGGAGATTGGGAGGGGAGAGGGTTTTTAAAAGGGCCAGAGGCCAGCTGTGTCTGGTGTCCAAGGTGAAGGTTGGACAGTGCAGCCGCATCCAGAGCCATGGACAACACCCAATTGAATGCCTGTCAGGAGAGCAAATGTTGCAGAAAGATGATAAGAAATATGGGCAGTCTAAAAAATGAATGGAAAAAATACAAAGTACACCAAAAACGTTAATCTTCTAAATGGCTTGTGTTGAGAAATAATGGTTTAATTGGGTCTTAAGAGTTACAATGAAAACTCTGTCTTCTTTTCTTGGTTGTTTTCTGTGGAATAAAATCCCTCCTGAGTTTCTGTCTGATGAGTCAGTTCCTGCTTCATTTGCCACCCGAGAGGACGTTTCTGCTTATCAACGAATGCTTACGTTTTTCTGGCTCCTATAGGATTATGACGGCTGCTTGCGGATTAGTCTAGCGGTGCTGAGGGAAGAAATGTGTGAGACATTGTAAAGGTGCTGCCGTCACCAGTGATGCTTATCTGTGAGGCTTTGCAGATTAATGCTTTATGTTTTAAGTTGCTTGAAACACATGCAACTGCCCTAGAGGTTGCCGGCTTGTCAATGAAAAAGAATCTTCTGAAGGACAGCCAGACAGGGTTACACGGTTAGCTATTGGCTTTCGAAAAAGTAAATGATTGCTCTGATAACTTTAAAATTGTTCTCTCAACGTAAACATTGAACTCCTCTCAGGCAAATTAAACTGTTTAATTGATGTAGCCTAAACCCTTATGGAGGTTCACTCAAAAATCAAGATTTTAGATTCATATTTACATGCACAAATAAGGAAAAATGTCTATCTATCTGTCTGTCTGTCTGTTTATCTATCTTTTTATTTTGCCTTCTTTAGTTTAAAGCTATAAACCAATTTAAACAAATTTGTGGTTAATTTTTAAAGCATAAAAGCATTACTCTCAATAGAAATCAGTCATAAATTTGGGGTGTACACTAATTAATTTCAACAAAATGTCACTGGAAGTGTATATAAACTTAAAGTCAACATGAAATAGCATTAACATATTTTATTTCAGTAATTTGATGCATTTACATGAAAAGAAATCATATACAAATAGCATAAAAATCCTACCTAGCTGAAATTCAGTAAATATTGTTTTATTGTTTCTTTAAAATAACTTGCACAATTAACTTTAAGAAAGTAAATATAGTCTATCTTGACTTTATGTTGACTTTAAAGGCCATAAAAAATAAAAAATTAATAGCTCTCACAGACCTCCAGTGACAAGCCCAAGAGGTCATGCACATTAATTCTCCTTCATGTTCTTTTAGTGATTTTTTTACAGAGTCACGCATAGCGTTTTACCTTCCCATCAGCAAGAAAACAGAGCAAATGTCTTTTGCGGCCTTGTTTCATGGCCTCCCCTATCACTTTCTCTCTTTTATCAGTTCTCCATTGTCACTTGGATTGATCGATGGACAGTGATTGCCTGTGTGGTCACCGCTGATGTCTTTGATATTCCAGCCACATCAGTCTGCGAGTGTTCCTTTTAAGAGCCACCAAATGAGATGAGAACCCTGGGAGCTGAGATGTGCTGGACATTGGGATATTGGCAGTGGATTAATTCCACCACAGCGCACACACACAGACAAACACACGCACACAAATACACACACGTACAAAGACATACAGGTCTGGCGCTTAAATGGATCCCAGGTGGGAATTTTTTTTTTTTTTCAAGGCTTGGACATTGTACTGCCAACTGTAAGAGATTGAATGAGAAAAGAAGAGATGACTCAATTTGAGTCTCTTACAGACTTTATTCACCTCAGTGACCCTCTGCAAACTCTTTCGAGATTGACACACAAAAATGGCAGAAGGAACTGAGAGATGAAAGAGTAGTTTCGAGATTTCCAGATCTAAACCCTGAAAAACACACAGAACCTGTCATATAACAATGGAGGTTATGTGGAGGTCAGATAGTAGTTCACAAGTTTGGCAGCACTGGTTCACCTGCTAGACTAGCATAACCCAGACATTAGTTTGCTAAATTGTAGTTTGCCTTTTTAGCATTCACCTTGAAGGAGTAGTTCACCCAAAAATGAAAATCTGCTGAAAATGTACTCACTGTCATGTCTGTCCAAGATGCACATGATTTTTTTTTTTTTATCAAAACATATTTCTAGTAATTTAGCATATCACTTGCTAGTCAGTGGATCCTCTGCAGTGAATGGGTGCCGTTATGAAAGTCCAAACATCTAATAAAAGCATCACAAATAATCCACATGACTCCAGTCCATCAGTTAACATCTTGTGGAAAAAAAAAGGTTTTTGTAAAAAAAAAAAAATAAATAAAAAAAAAAAATAAAAAAAAAAATAATAATAATAAAATACTTTTTTATTCAAATATGCCCTTCATTTATAATTTAGCTTTTTTCCAATAAAAAAGTAGTCTTGACTGCACCTGTGTCACAAGCCAGCGGGAACCTTCGCCGGAGTTCTAACGTTCCTACCCAGACCCCTTTACCCACGCACCTTGGCTTGTTCCGGCCCAGGTGTTCTGCATTTCAAGCCCAATAAAAGCGCGATCCTCGCGCTTGTTCAAACACGAAGTCTTGATTACTCCCCGTGTCATTTCTGAGCATTTTTCTCTGTGTTTGATTACCTGGTATTTTGTTGGACTGTTTTCTGGATTCTGAATTCTCGCTGCCTGCCCCGATCTTTGCCTGTTTTTTGGACTATTCTCTCTGCCTGCCTCTGACATTGTTGTTTCACTGTGTACCGACTATTGCCTGCCTGACTACGATTAAAATAAGCTGCAAATGGATCCAAACGTCTCTGCTGATTCCTCACAGAAGACTTCGCCAGAACCGGATCTAGCGGCACTCTTTCAGGTCATGCAAAAGGTGAGCCATCAAGCGTCACATCAAAGCCAGCTGGAGAAACTGACCAAGCTCACGGAGAATCTGGTAGTATCCGTTCAGGCTCTCACTACCGCTACTGCCGCCCTAAGTCATGCAGCCACACCACCCACATCGCCTATTCCCGCACCAGCTCCAGTAGCGGCTTCCACCGTCAGCAACCCGGCACGAATTGCCCTTCCAGAGAAGTATAACGGAGCACCAGGCAAGTGTGAGGGTTTCTTATTCCAATGCGACATTTATATTAATCAACAACCCGCATGTTTCCCTACAGACGACAGCAAGGTGTCGCTGGTTTGTTCGTTGCTCTCAGGAAAGGCTCTGGACTGGATAACCGCCTTGTGGAAAGGTCGTAGAATGACTTTCCCTTTTTATCAGAGCTTCTTGCGCCAGTTCAGGGAGGTCTTTGACCACTCCATCGACGGAAAGTATGCCAAGGATGAGCTTCTCACCCTGAAACAAGGTTCGTTAACAACGGCTGATTACACCATGACATTCCGTACGCTGGCGGCGCAAACCGGCTGGGACAGCGACCCCTTGAAAACCATGTACCGCCGGGGTTTGCGAGAGGAACTTCAAGCCGAACTAGCAAGCCGTGACTTGGATCGAACTTTGGAGCAATATATGGACCTGGCTATCCGAACTGACCATTTGCTACGATCACGTAAGCCTCGTCGTTTCACACAACCCTGTCAACCCCGGTCAAGTGCTTCTATGGATGAACCAATGCAGATTGGCGTCACCCATCTCTCTTCAGAGGAACGAGAGCAAAGACTGCAGAACAATCTGTGTTTATACTGTGGTTTCGCTGGACATATAAGAGCTAACTGCCCAACCCAGCCACCTCGCTCTAGAACCTTCCGGGTGAGTGTTACTTTCATTGTTTCTGCTATGAGAATGTCTTCTTCATAATGATGTCAAGATTATCACTAAAGCCTTTGTTGATTCTGGTGCAGCGGGAAACTTCATAGACCAGGGCTTTGCCTCTAAATATGCTCTCCCTCTTATTGCATGTACTCCTGCTGTGAACGTGGCGGTTCTCGACGGACGACCCATAGGATCCGGCAGGATCACATTAAAGACCCAGGACCTTACCTTACTCACCAGCTCACTTCACTCGGAAAGCATTCACTTCCACATCATCCACTCCACCTGGTATTTTGTTGGACTGTTTTCTGGATTCTGAATTCTCGCTGCCTGCCCTGATCTTTGCCTGTTTTTTGGACTATTCTCTCTGCCTGCCTCTGACATTGTTGTTTCACTGTGTACCGACTATTGCCTGCCTGACTACGATTAAAATAAGCTGCAAATGGATCCAAACGTCTCTGCTGATTCCTCACAACCTGGAGAGAAATATGCATGAATCAAGGACCATTTACAAGTTAAAACAGTTCTAAACAAAAATGATGTGAGAGTACAAGGGTTGGACTTTTTTATTGAAGGAAACGTTATTATGAATTATTAAAAATTAAGTTTAAAGTTCAAATGATCCATGCAGCCATGCAGCTTTTTGCTTCATGCTATTTGATGGATTGGAGTTATGTGATGTTTTTATCAGAATAAGAGTTTGTACTCTCACTCTGACGGCACCCATTCACATTGGTGAGCAAATTATGTAATGCTACGTTTCTTTAAATCTATTCTGATGAAGAAACAAACTCATCTAGCCTCCATCTTGGATGGCCTGAGAGTGAGTACATTTTCAGCAAAAACATTTTTTGGTTTAAATAAAGACTGATAAGCTTTCATTCCAATAAAAACTACTGTGGCATCTCTTTGAGTTTCTTGTCTGAGCACATGTGTCTCTGCTGAGACTTGTCACCCATTCCAGCCACCACTGTCTTCCGTCATTGCCTTTAACTCTCTCTCTCTTAACTCCCTCTGACAGCTCAATATAACAGGGACCATGAACCTCACAGGGACAGAAACTGGGTTTTATCTGCATAGTCAGACATAATAGATCAAACGCAGTGAAGTATCTGTCATTTAAACAAATGGAGCTCCAAATGAAGGTTTGGGAGGAGCATGTTCATCTAATCCTGTCAATCACAACACAGAAATTAATGGCTGCTTTCCTTGTTCCTGTAATAATTCTTGTGGCATCGTTTCTCCATTATTGCCTTCTCTTTGTGTTATTTCGATATAGTTAAAAAACTGGTAACACTTTAGAATAGGTAGAGTAGGTTTAGGCTTTTTTTTTTCTTAATTTTTCTTATTACTAGTTAGTAAGGATGTTGTTTAGTTAAGGTACTGAGTAGGATTAGGGATATAAAATAAGGTCATGTAGAATAAGACATTAATATGTGCTTAATTAGCATTAATAAATGGCTAATATTTTAGTAATATGCATACTAATTAACAACTAATATGTGTAACCGTAATATAAAATGTTACCAAGATTAGAATTAGCGCTTTGGAAACTGCATCAGAAATCATGAAATTGATATTGTTATATTGATTTATTGAGATGTTATTAAAGATTATAATGAATAAGACTAACTTAAAACCAACATTTCTACAATCTAAAGAGAGATTACTAAATTGTATTATTAGCATATAAAGGTGAAACAGATACACATATGTACCAGTCCAGCACAAAAACACACATCCGATTGAGCGTCACTGACCTGAATAGAAAGGGTGTTTTAAGTACCCTGTAAGGACGCTAGCCTTTTCACAACAATGTTCCGGCCCTTTTATGGTGGACAAAAGTGGCACGTTACAAGTGTGCTTTATCAAAACCCAGGGATGATACCACTGGTGAATAATTGGTTGCCCTGGTAACAGACCAAGAAGCTTTTACAACCCTTGTGTCTCACAATTCAGCAAATAATAAATGGTTAGAAGCTATGCCATAGATGGATGTTCTCTTCAGCTTATCTTTGCTCTTTGTTTCGCATGAAATAGCAATATCAATTAATCTTACATTTAATTTACTATTTTCTATTTACAATTTTATTTAGCCATTTCATTCATTCTCAAGTAAAGGTAATCAGAAAAAACAAGTAACACTTTATTTTAGGGTTACACCTATTAGTTGCTTAATAACATGCATATTACTAGAATATTAGATATTTATTAGTGCTATTTATGCACATATTAATGCCTTGTTCTACATGTCCCTAATCCTACCCAAACTAACCTGACTGACCAACTACTTTACTAACTATTAAGCAGCAAATTAAGAATTAATAAAGGGAAAAGTCATAGATAGTGAAAAAGTGTTACCAAACATGGCCATTCAAAATATAATTTCAACTTATATAATGAATATTACAAAGAATAATAAATATTTTAGATTCTTTCTTTAGATGTATGATATATAACCATTTATCGATCCAATACCTAGAGGTCCCTGCTATTTTCTATATTTAATTTTTTTTTATAATTCAAAAAAGTATACAGTTTTTTATAAGCAGATGACTAAATTCATTTGTGAATTTCAGCTATATATATAGATATATTTGTTCGTATGTCTTTTTTTCACAAAGAAAAAAAGAAAAAAAATCTGCATTTATCTGTCATTAAAGCAAAAGGGACACAAAAGTTTTTCTCCAAAAGTTTTCAATGATCTTTCACGTAAAGTGACATTGCTGTACAACATAAGCAGTAAGTTAAAAAAAGCAAAATCATAATCAGCGATTGTGAACATAAAACAGATATTATGATCCTTCTCTCAAACTGCGAAAGGTTTATGGATGCTTACGTCACTCCTGAAGCTTTTTATGCCACCTTCTCATGGCTGCAGTTCAATTACAGGTGAGTCATAAAATTCTCCACTGACTCATGTGGCATAACAACCAATAGTGAGCATAAATAATGCAGCTGTTTGGAGATATGCGCGCTAAAGGTCAGCCATGCTTATCTGGAGTCAAAGGGGCACATCCAAAACTGTCAGTCATCATCATCATCATCATCTGCCAAAGGAGCTTTTGAGAGCAAAAGAGCCAGCATAAAAGAGTTTCTTCAATTATACATGAACAGATCAGTATTTTCCCCTGTCTCTGTCAGTAACAACAAACCTCTCCGTCTCTAATTGTACTTTTTCTCACAGCCACTAATGCACAACACTCACACACACAGTGCATGGTGGCAGATGGTTCAGGGCAGTAATTTAAAGTAGTTGTGGTAGGCAAGGAGCTGCTGGGTCCCATGTGGGGTACAGGGCAAAGACAAACAAATCATTTAGCAACCGCAGGACTGTAGCTATGCTCTCCAGCTGGGACAAAAGCATGATGTGCATCTATTATTGTGTTTTTTTGTTTATGCATGAAGGCCCCGCATTCTTTTGGACCCCACTATCTTTCAATGTAAAAACAGTTGAAGTATTCTTAATATCTTGTTCTATAGAAGAAAGCAAGTCACAACCCAGTCTCATACCCTGACTGAATTGTATGACTGTTACGTTTTTTGTCACCGTTTCGTCAGTGACAGGAATAACATTATACAAATATTGGGTAGTGATATAGCCATTATTGTATCGGGGTGTGATTTTTCACTGTAAACGGTCACAGCAGTTTTATTTATATGACTTTATTAATACATTTATGAGCACGTAACCCAGCACCTGCCCCTAAACCTACCATCCGTT
>JAUMHR010000076.1:6154297-6180605 GCA_032361145.1 Enteromius fasciolatus
AAAGTATACATTTTATATCAAATGAATTCAGTTATCCGTGGTGGATCACGGCTGATGCCTGTCACTGACGAAACCGTGACAGAAAACGTAACAATCATACAATTCAAGGGCCGTTATTGTAACCCCTCTACGTTTTGCACTTTGGACCAACGTAGTCAGAGTGCGTTTTTATATGAGACTGGGTTGCAAGTCATAGAGTTTTAAAAAGACATTGAATATGTGAATTTTTAAGTCTGTGCAAACCATCTCTTTGGATAAAAAGACTTCTGTTTTTTAAAGAACAAGTGCTCTGTTTGCCAAAATATCAAATTCTGAAATTAGGCTCAAAAATTGCAATCAAGTATTTCTCACAAAAAAAACAAAATACTCTTTACAATGCCAAAAAAAACGAATTTGTTTTGATTGCGTTTACATTAAGGACTTTCAGGAGAAAGAATCCCGTCTCCTGAGCTATGAAAGTGCAACCCCTACGCAATAACAATTTTTTTCTTTGGGATAAACAGCTAGTCATGTTTACTAGTTCTAAACGAGTCCCACAGCATCGTGTTAAATTAGACCTTCTGTTGTTTCTATAGTGATGTTTCCCCACTTCAGTGCTGAAGAAACATATTCTCCTCTCTCAGGAGAAGAGGGCAACCCAGTGAAGGTCACCGCACCTGCTCTCTACCTCTCAAAATATTGTATGTACTAAGTACTGTCATTTGTATCTGCTAATGCAACAATGTAGCAGCTGATGGCTGGAAATACAAAGAAGCATAATGCTGTATTTTGAGGAAACTAAAAGCACCAGTTCCACTCCACAGTACACAATGAAACTCACAAAATGCTTCCTCAAAAACTAACTGTACTACTTTCTGAATTAGAGATAATTCTGTGCAAGGAGTAAAAAAGGGGTTCAAATGACGTCATCTGAAAAAACATAGATTTATACAAAAGTAGAGATCTAAAGACATTGATATTAGAGACTTGAGGGTGGGCTCATTTCCCTTTGCCAGTAAACTACCACTTAAACCACATAGCAATGCCCTAAAACCACACAACAACTCAATAAAAATAGAATCACACCACAAAACCAACACAAACATTGTGGCAGCAAGTATGCCACCAGCTAAACAAAATATGCTTGTGGTTTAGGAATGATTTTAAAGGTTCTGCCACTACTAGAGTCCAAAACAGCAACATCGTAAACAGCTGATTTCAATAAGCTAATGCCATCCATCTCTGTTAAGCAGAACGAAATATTGTACCATTAAACGGCTGTTCCAGATGCTGCAATAATAAAACTTGAGCAAAATCAGTATTTAGTATTCAGAACGGCGTGTCACACAGGTGCACAGTCTTTCTGGGTTCACTTTATTGTGCTGCACTTGATTTAAGTGCTTTGGCAGGCTGTATTTGAACTGTGCCCTCTCAAGGATGGTAGTTCGGGGGGAAATAAATGGGATTATGAAATGTGGTGACCAGTCTGGGCAGTCGATGTAAGTACACACTGCAATGCCAATAAAGGAGGGCACTACATACAATTTGTTGCATCAGATATGGTTCCAGTGAAAAAAATGTGTAAACCATTTGCAAACAACAAAAGTTTAAAATATCATGTCTCGGGAGGTGCAAATGTTACATATATGTTTAGTTTCTGTTGTCAGTTCAATGTGAAATCAATTTGTGTTCAAATCAATAGGCTTGAAACTGACAAGCAGTCAGATCCTAAAGGATGCGCTGCACATGCTATCTATAGATTTAAAGGCGTCATTCTATGCTAACACTATGCTTTGCAATGGAACAGTTAGACTTACTTTTCAAAATCAGTCTTATCACTGATTGAATTTCATATCCTGCCTTATCTATATGCTGTAACATGTTGAGTAAGCACATTGAACAATTTGTTTCTAACACCCCGGGGCGTCACCCGATAACTCCAGCTGCTAAATGTATCTGACAGCATCTCCCTGTTATGACACTGTACTTGCCTCTCACTCAAATTCAGAACAGGAAGCAGAGCAAAGAAAAACAACAACAAAGATTAACAGAAAGAAAACAGCTCTTCTGTTTGACATGATGAACATGAACAATATTATCAGGATCCTATCGGAGAGGGGAACAAAACGCAACAGTCCTCATTCGTTCTTCCATGCAGGCGTTCCTTTGTTTTTCCATATCGAGCCGCCCGGAGGCCATTAGATCGGTCCCACCAAAAAGCTGACAACTGTGTGTGGCTTTCAGAGCTCAGCCATTTTAAATCTGCCATCCATCTCCATGAAAACCAGAGCATGTGACGTGGGTAATCAGTCAGTCGGCCATGCGTGTGAGTGTAGTGCGATACTGCCCAATGCTCTTGTTGGGGGCAAATTCAAGGGGACGGCTGGACGTGTGTGTGTGTTGACCTTATGACCCGTCTAGTACTACTAAACTGATCAAAACACAATCTTCTAAATCCTTGCTGTCATATAGGAATTGATAGTTTATGCTTTTTGTTTTAGTGTAATTATTGTGCCTTTTTTCTGTGAGTGTTTTGGTAACACTATTTTAGGGTCTCTTAACTAGTTGTGTATTAGCATGCATATTACTAGATTATCAGCCATTTATTAGTAGTAATTAAGCACATATTAATGCATTATATTTCATGACCTTATTCTACATCACTAATCCTACCATATACCTAAACTTAACAACTAACTTCTTATTAATAAGCAACAAAAATATTAATTTATTGAGGAAAAAGTCATATTTAATAGTGAATAAGTGTTTCCTATTCCTAATGTAAGACAAATTGTTGCTGGCTTGAAGCAAGGTTTACTTGATTATCTGTAAATCCTTTTTTAATAAAATCGTGAAGTATTTTTTGTACAGCTGTCACTCAACATTATATTATATATTTCTATCATTTATGTTCAAATATGAGCTACATTTTCTACAATATCATAATATATGGACATAAAAGCCTGATATATAGTACTCAACAAAAAACACATGCAAACCTTTTGCATTATATTCATTATTTTGTCAAAAAGTGTAATAAAGTGCATTACAAATAATACATGTTAGGCTTTACAGAGTTAGAGGAGACAGCAACTGCATGTTCCACCACAACAGGACAACTTTTCAAACATTTCAAACTAAGTAGGGATTTCACAATTACCCTGCTCTTTAGCAATTGAAGTGTGTCATGGTCAGATGAATTAATGAGACCGAAGCCCTCCACTTTTCTCACAATTGAAACCATCCCACATCTCTGTGCCCTCTTCCGTGTTTCATCTAAGCATACATAATCACTTTTGCATCCATTCATTATTTGAGCTTAATGAGCAGTGGCCGTGAGACATACTGAGCTCATTGAAGCTTCATGGGCACTCGCAGGCCCATCCAAATGGCAGCATGGATGCAAACAGACGTGGTGCCAACACGCCGATGCTCTCACAACTCGCTGCTGATCATTTTAGTGTCAGTTCAGTGGTGAGCACTTGGTGACCAGTGAACAGAGTACTCAAAGGGCAGTCAATTATTTATTAAAGTAGAGAATTTGTATGCAGATTGTTGATTGTGACAAATTTAAGAGCACGTATTCACAAAGAAAGAAACCGAACAGCCATGAGATGTGTTTTAAAACTGTATAAGCTATTCACCTAGTCAGCTTCTTTGGTGCCTGATGCCAAAAAAATCTCTAAAAGCCTATTATGACTAAAATGCTTTATAAGATGCCCAAAACTGCTGCAGTGTCCTATAATGTGACAAAATTCTACATGCATCTGATTCTCAAAAAATTTTCCCTAAGAACATGCTTTATGCACCTAATGTCCAAAATTGCTGCAGTGGCTTATAAAGCCTAAGCAATTCTGAATGGATCTTATGATGCCCAAAACACAACAATTATAATAAAAATGTGGCATGTGCCCATGATGCCCCAAACTGCTGCACGCATCAATGATGTCAAAAAATGATCCCTAAATTGTGAAATTTGTTTAAAATACATTGTGTACACCTATGATGCCCAAAAAAGTAATGCCAAAAATGCTGCTGAAAGAAAAAGGCTACACATATGTGCAGTGCTGCAAGCACATACGATGTCTAAAAGTGATGCACAAGTCCATGATTCCCAAAAATTCTCAATGCACTATGTATGATGCATTCATGGTGCCCAAATACGAGCTAAAATATAATGTACGAACCTATGATGCCCTAAAATCAACCCTAGAGCAATGAAATATGCCTAAAATATGCTGTACACACATGACGCCCACAAAAATTGCTGCCCAACAAAAACATCCAGAAACGCTGCAGGCATGTTTCCCAAAAGCAGCAGCACCTATAATGTCCAATGTTAATGTCCTAAATGTTGCATTTTGCTCACATGTCCCAAAATGCTATACCTGCCCAGAAATGCTGCAGTCCCCTATGATGCCCAAAATAAGGCACTTCTGTTGGCCACAAATGATGCCTAGGAAGGCAGCTGACTAGGTTTTGAGACACAGCCATGATGTCCCACTCATATATGCGTGGCGCAGACACAACACTGACTCACATACACGCATCCATGAACTTTTCTGGCTCCGCGCTATTCATAAACAAACCTTAACGCCTCAAGCTTGTGTCAACAGCACAGGCTGATAAATGCAACAGACCAACTCGTCAGTAGGATATAAAACCACAAGCCAACTTAACACTCCTTTGAATATTAGACCAATTATGAGTTTATTATTGGCGGAGCTCATATGTTTCTTAGTTTTTTGCTCACATTTGTTTAATCTTACTTTAATGACATCAGTTTGAACGCACGATATAGCAATTCACGACAAGATTAAACAACATAGCAATGTTGTTGTTTTTTTTGTCGAGTAAAAGTTGTAATGGCACATTATTGAAAAACATTTGTCCTTTTATAGCTAAGAAAAAATTTAATGCAATTGTGTTCATGTGTTTAGTATCTCAGTCAATTTATCAGTCGTTACTAACTGAAATCTAAAATATGTAGCCTAACGTTACGTTGTATTCAGCGGAGCTTGAAGGAGCAATGCGCGCATTATGAATTGAAATGATGAAATGACAGCCAGGTAACGTTAGATAACTATTCAATACAGATACAATATTACTCACCAAATATCG
Organism: Enteromius fasciolatus; assembly: GCA_032361145.1. Classification (NCBI taxonomy): domain Eukaryota; kingdom Metazoa; phylum Chordata; class Actinopteri; order Cypriniformes; family Cyprinidae; genus Enteromius; species Enteromius fasciolatus. Next base: position 6,159,398 of record JAUMHR010000076.1, read on the forward strand.
TGAGAGAAGTATCCGGTCGTTTATTTATCGCTCAAAGTGACTTGTACTCTCGCGGTTGGAGGAGTAAACTGTACTTCAACAGAGAAACGTTACCTATTTGTTTCTTCTCTGTGATGAGGAGGATGAATGGAGCGGTTTCGTTTCCCTTGCCAACACATTTGCATAAGGACCGCCTAATCTGTTCTCTGATTGGCCAGTATCGGACATTAGAGTGACTGTCAAAAATCATTCGTTTTTAATTGGATGCTCTCAACTGTCAGTCAAAAACAGCTCGTTGCCGCATACCTTACAAACTAGCGCTTGTTGCACCTTCCTGCGGGCATCACTGCGTGCCAACAGAGGAAATGTGTTTATCTTCACTCGAACAGGTACTTTTGCATTACAGGAGTACATGCTGTACATGTGTAAACATTTGATCAAGTTTGTGCTGGAGATCAAGTTTAGATTCTGGTGACGTTATTGTGATAACATTTTTCTCAATTGCTTTGGCTCACTCTTGAAACCATTATAATGTCAAATTTGTAATTATTATGTCAAAGTTGTTTATGATTTGCCCAATTCTTTTTAGATACAGATTTTAATAGTAGCCCAGTTAAAAGTTACTGGAAATGTCAGTAGCACTCTGATGTGTGCACATTCCTATGTTTACAGGTTCATATTCTAAAGCAATGAGCTACATGTAAATTAAAAAATGCATGTCCAAGTTTTAAAGTCAACATTTGCCAATTTAGCGAACATCACAAACATGTCACGCCATATATTTATGTACATGTATGTCTGATTTTGTTAACAGTATGAATAATTTTGCATTTGATAGAGAAGTACGTAACTCACCAATTTGGATCAAAAAGCAATTACTGTACAAACTGTTAACAATTGCACATTACTTTTTTGCAGACATGTGCCAAAACTTGCTTAAATGAATTAGAGATTAAAATCTGGTGTGAACAAGAAACAAATTGTTTAGAGATCCGAATCTCATTCAATAACCGAGCCAAATCAATTGAGAAAAACTATAATACAATACCAGGTGACCTTGTGTTGTTTTCCGATACCCAACACTCAATTCTAATTACAATATTGACACCATAACAATTGCTTGATTAGCAAATTGTTTTCTTCTGAGACACAACATTCTATTTTTGTCCTTAATTTCTTCCCTTACTTGTTTTTAAATGCTCTCGTCCTGTCCTTCCTTTTCATTACATTGCCTTTGGATCTCCTTGGCCATTTACCATCACATCAGAAAGGGTGTAATTGTTTGCTGGACTCACCTTCATGCATATTCTGGGTCACTCTAAAAGAACATCAGCAGACATGTCATGCACGTCCCTTCTGGTGTCCTCCCACTTTTGTGTCTCTTCCACAGATGAAGAAAGATGGCATCCAGCACTTCACTGACAGGTGAAAGTATCTGAGACGATCTGAGAAGAAAACAGCAGGTATCTGGTTTACAGTCTCTTGCAGTTACCCAGAGATGGGTAGCATTTGGTTAACAGTTGGTTCTCACTGCGGGCTGCTGTCACAGTCAATTTAAAGTGCGTTGATTTGCCCTGCCATGCACCCGTCTGCTGCACACATGCCAGAAGTTCATAAGAATTAGAAGACCACATATGATACTGTGAACTCTTACTGTGATGGTCAGTCCTTCCTTTGTGGATTTTTTCTTTGGTATGCTTAGACATAGAGAGGACATTTCTGTGTATATTTTCACAGTAGATTGTGAGAGTAACAAGGTTATATTCAGGGTCGAATTGCATGTAATGTGCCCTTTACAGATGATATCACCTACCCTTGCATAAAAGGAACATGTTGAAAGTGCACTTGTAGTGCACTTTCTCAAAAGTGTATTTAAAAACTCTACTTACATATAATAATGAAAACACTTATTTTAATCTGTTGACCAACTTACATAAATTACATAGAGATGCATGAAAGTCTATTGTTCACACAATAAATTCTGTCATTAATTACTCACCCTAATGTCTTTCCAAATCCGTATGACCTTCATTCATCCGTATGACCTTCACAAATTAAGATATTTTTGATGAATTCCGAGGGCTTTCTGTCCCTCTCATAGACATCAAATTAACTACTACATTCAAGGCCCAGAAAGTTCAAATCAATGTTTCAATCTTAATTTTATGACGCTAATACTTTTTGTGTACAAAGAAAAAAAATAAAGAATTTATTTAATAATTCTTCTCATGAATTATGGTGGTACCATCATAAACGCTTGTCAAATACTGACACAGATGTTTGTAGGATTACAAATTTAAGAATCTGTCTTAGATCTGCTAATGCTACATTCTGAAATAACATCATATAAGAGGTACATTGTATTTACGATTTAAAGTAAAGGTGTTAACATTAACCGTTTGCAGCCAGAGGTGCAGTTCCTGTCCTTCCAGTTCCCGTGTCCTATTGTAAGTCAAATGAATGATTACTGAGACTTTTGTTATGTCACCATTTCGTTGTAACAGCTCTTGGGACCATGCTCCAGTACTTGACTGGTTATGCTGATTGGATCAGGACTGGTGTACTGGGGGAAGTTTGATATACCTGAATACTTAATTTGCATCTCTTTGTTCCAAGTGTCTCCACCTCTATGTAACTCCTCCCCCTTGAAACTTTGCAATGTAACACTGCTTTAGTTAGACTACTTTGAAGACAACAGACAAGTCTGACAATTAGAGATTTACTTTGATTTTTGAATTTTGCTTCCAAACCCAAAGTCTTTCTCCTGGTCTCTTTGAAAGAAGTTTCACAACCAACACAATCTCACGAGCAATTCGTACATATTCGTACGAGGTGCCAAATTTGTGCCAATTCGTACTGATTCGTACGATTTCGTACGATTTGTCTAAAACCACGTGATGGGTAGGTTTAGGGGTGGGGTTATGTTTAGGTCATTCGTACAAATTCATACGAATTGGCATCTCGTAAAATACGTACGATTTAGAATGAATCGTATGTATTCATACGAGTGAGGTCGTACAAATTCGTACGAATTAGCAACCTCATAAAATATGTACGAATTGCTGTGAGATCAGGTTGTCACAACATGTTGAATAAAGTAATTTGGGTAACGTGGTAGTGGTGTTGCTGTCTATGAAGAGTCACACGGATTTTATCAAAAAAATCTTTAAGATGACCAAAGTTCTTATAGGTTTGGAATGACACAAGGGTGAGTAATTAATGACATGATTTTTTGGGGGGTGAACTATGCCTTTAAAACTATGCCATTTTATATCGATTCCAACAAAATTGTAGGCCTATTTATAAAATAAATATTTTTTTATATATATTTTTATAATACATTTAATTGCAAACAGACCAGTTTATTGACTAACCAACTAAGTATCTGTTTAAACATTGTTTTAGGCTAGTGTTTCTAAACCAGCAGTAATTTGTTGCCAGTTCCAGTTCGTAATGTTCATATAACCCTTGAGTGATGGTAAACAGATTTGAATTGCTGTTCAAGAGGGCTCGAGCTTGGGACTCGAGAACTACAGTCCTGCCAAACTGCTTAATAAATGAAATTAGTAAAGAGCGAACAGAAATAAGGCATGAGATGAGATTTTGGAGGGATGCCTTTCTTGGCATTGAAGTAAGCGGTTGTTCATATGCTCTTCCAACATTAACTTTAATATAATAAATTTATGGCAGTAATGACCAACAAATAGAGATTTAAAATGTAACTGTCACCACAAGGTTACTCAAAATGCTCTTGACCTTTAACCTCCTCAACTTAAGGTTATTAATTGTGCAAAAGGGTTCTTTAGAATATTAAAATGTTCTTCTTACATTACGAAAACACGGTTCTTTTAAAACTATTTACGGAAAGGCACTTAAGGGAACTAAAAATGGTTCTTGGTTCTATGGCATTGCGCCAAAACCCTCTTTTTGGAAACCCTCTTATTCTATTTCTAATGAGCCCATCCCAGTGTCCCATGGTGCTGCTATGGAAATGCTGCAAACACTGTAATATATACATCTGATAATGCATCATTCCAAAACTTATGGTACATTGCCACCTCAGCTTTGTTTTTCCACACACATCCCCATTTCATCTTCATCCATTATTTGGCATAATATAAAAAATAACAGTTTAAACGACCTTTCAAAGGGCGCCCTCCCCACCGCCTCTCCCTCCATCTCTCTGCCAACAGCCCACCATTGTAGGGAAAACAAATTAATTACAGTCTGAAGAGCTGGAATCTTTGTAGCCAGCTAATCAACAGTGGTAATAATTAAGCAAAGAAGGGATGGTGTGTGCATTTAGAGAGAGATGACGTGGCTGGATCAATGGGAAAGGTATGATGGAGCAACAGAGCATCCAATCAGGCTAGCGTGGCGCTGTTGCAGAATTACCTGACCTCAATTCCCCTTCCCCACACATCCTGACCTTTAAGGCAGAGAGACATTTTATTTTCTTTTTTATATCAGAGGCCTTTTAATCAAATTAGGGCAAATGTCTTCCTCTAACCCTCTTTGCTGAGGTCATGATTTGCCATTTTGTTTATCCTGTGACATAAAGGTTAGCTCAGAAGATGAGTCTGCATGATGATGGTTTAAGATGCTCACGCTGGATCCTTTATAAAAAGCAGTAAAGAAATCTATTGAAATTCTTCTAGGTATAAACATATGTAAGCATGATTTTTGACATTCTCTTAAGAATATGTGAGAATGTTAGCTTGATGTGCAAAACAATAAAAATTAGTTGTTTTGCTGTTGTTTTAGGTGATATTATAGTATAGATACTATAGTATTTTAGTAGTTGTATTCTTACATATGAAAGAATGTGTAGATGTTTAAGAATTTGAAATTGAGAGTTTTGTTTCAAAGTATAAACAACAGTTATTAGGGATGCAATCTGTAATATATCAGTCATTTGCCAAATATTACAGATAGTTTTGCTTTTAAATTAAATTTATCCATATGGACCCTTTCCATAGACTGTGATGACATATATTCATTCAAAAATGTTTGTACATTTGCAACACTATACTATGTGTGTCATTATTAAGTATAAACTAAGTATAAAAGTGTTTCAGTGGCAGAGTGACAGAAATATTTATTTTGATAACACTATTTTTTCCCCTCTTTTGGGAATTCATAGAAAGACTGTTGTGGACCTTTCTTTTGTTATTGGAGTGAACAGGAACACAAACACTGTATTTGTTGTAAAAATTTAAATAAATATGTTTAGAAACAGAATCGGCAATATGTAGTCCTGAGTTGTAGACCAGAACAGCACATCTCAGGTTTCATTTCATGATAATTGTTTAGCCTCCTCTTCTCTGCGGACCCGCTGGCAGGTCCAAAATTACATATTCAAATTTTGCTTTTAATTTTTAAAGGTTTGTCTGCACCAATTACCCCATATGTGGTACCATTTGAAAGCTTAGAATCTATATTTTATGCAGATATGAATCACTTTGATATATATATATATATATATATATATTACTGTAACAAAGTTATTTACACGCAAATTACAATATGCACACCCCCCCCCCCCCCCATAATATTTATCACTTACAGCATTTTTTTATGTAATTTCAAAGGGTCTTTAAAATGACACCAAGATATTGCATTTATTCCACTGTATGTTGGTATGGGGAGAATAAAATTTGGGTAGGCGGAAATTGTATAAAAAAGGGTTTTATTCTTCCCTACAGTTGGAATAAAATAACTTTTGCATAGATTATGATATAAATAAATTTCCTTTTTCCTGTGCTTGCTGCGCCTCTTTTTTTGTCTTTATTATAACACAGACAATATACACAATAATTATAATCAATTTCAACAGTGTTTTATGTAATTTCCTTTAAAATGATACCAATCTTTTGTATATACACCTGTGCATATGGGAAGCTGTTTAATTTTGGTAGGCCAAATGCAGGCAGAATTCCCCAAAATAGCCCCAGAGTAAATTCGAATTTAGTTTTTCACAGTCATTTTGACAGCCCTAACGTTTTGACATTTTCCTTTTCAGCCCTGGCCTTGCTCCACCATTTTCTTCAAGGCCTAAATGCGCCACAATAAAAATAAATGTACAAGAAAGGTTACATAAATAATATTCCGTATGAATTAGAAATTGACCTCTGATTATTTCGACACACCTTCTTGCTTGGTGATACATAGGATCCAGAGCATGTATGAGACCCCTGAACCCTTCATCATCCACCACTGAAACAGTTGTGAGAGTTTGATGACTACATCCTGATGCTCCATGCAAACACATCCCTCTCATCTCTGGCTAGAGAGATTTATGAAGTTCACTGTGTGAGGTGGACGGCTACAACCTGTAAGCTGTCTGTCTGATGATACCAAGAGCATATATGCCAAAACCCATGACCCGACCCATGACGAGCAAGCTCTGAGAGTCCACACTGACATTCAGACTTAACACAGAGTTAACAAGTCTTTTAGTCATCTCAAGCATCTCTCAAGGTATCTAAGAAAAGACCTGACGTCTGAGTCACTGGGGTTAATGGCCTGAGGTCTTGCTGAAGCCCTTTCGTTGTTAACAAGAAAAATCTCAATGAGTCACAAAGTATCAGCCTGCTTCTGCCGACTGAGAACAACAGAGAAACCTGAGGTAAAAGGTCTGTCGTTCAAATTGTTTGCTCCTCTGTTAACATTTACGTCAGTGTGATCTAAGGACACAAAGATGCTTCTTCTCAGCTTGTCATGTAGACAGACAGTCTCCGGCAGTGACATTGATGTTTGATGTTTTGGTGGCCTTGGCTCATTCGTTGCCTGGCCAGTGAACATCTGCCATCGGCAATATACACCCCGACACAAACCATATCTCAGACGTTTGACTCTGAAGAACAGCCGCTGAACACACACATCCATTAAAGGTCGTTTTAGCTCTTTCACATTACGTTTTGTTAGTCAGCTTGGATAAGAGCATCTGCTAAAAGCTTTAAATGTAAATGTTTACCGGTTTTGCTAAACTGAGTTTATTTGTGAACAGAATTGCCAGTCAGACACTGCACATTTAATAATGTGGTATATAAAAACTATAGGAGATGAAATACATGAATAGCTAAAATTTTATATTTCATTGTTATACAAATGATTAGCAACTTTCTGTGGTTCTTATTTAGAGTTTTGTTCAGGTTAAAAAGGCTTGTGATAGACTAAAAAGGTTATTAAATTAATAGTAATTTAACATTAATACTGAGTAACTTACATTTTAAACACCAAAGGCCGGTTTCCCGGATAGGAATTAGTTTAAGCCAGGACTAGACCTTTGCTAATTTAGGACATTTAGGAAATTTTAAGACACGTCTCACAAAAATGCAGTATCTGTGAGCATTTTAAGACCAAACATTGGCAATGATGTATTTTAAGATATCTCAGTGCAAGCTTTTCCAGTTTAGACAGCTCTTAACATTTATTTTAATCTAGGACTAGTCTTAAACCCTGTTCGGGAAACTGCCTCTATATTGTTACTTTGTCAACACACAGTAATTGTGTTTTGATTTTTAATTAATCAGGTTTTTTTAATAAATCAGTGAATCATTCAATGACTCACTTACAAATACTCTCATTTGTTTAATATCTGGATTAATCTGTTTTTTAATGGGTGATGAATGATCCAATGATTCACTCAAAGTATTCGCTACTTCTCACTTTTTCTCACTTTTCATCTTTAACTTTTTAATTTTTCCTACCATATCTTAAAAACACATTTAACGCCATCTTCTCTGTGGTCGTTCGTTCTGTCACAAGTGAGGCTGAACAAACTCAAGCCAAACCCAAATCACAACCCAACACTTCAGAACACGGCCCCTCGTACCGTGCTACGGGACTGGAACCTGCTAATAATTGGAAAATGAAATGATCCAGGACCAGAAACATAGTTAATACATAGGCAAAACAGGATGTGACATCAGTGGCTTCAGTTCTGTGACGCTACAAGAATACTTTTTTTTGTGCAAAGAAACAAAAATAACAGTTTACTCAACCATTCCTCTCTCCTGAGTTACCTCTTTGGAACAACCTAAGGGTGAGTAATAAATGACAGAATTTTGATTTTGGGGTGAATTAACCCTTTAAAGTACAGAACAATTCAGGTTTACTGCACTCTAAAAGCTGTCATTGGGGCGGTACCTTTTCAAAAGTCACATGTTTGTACCTAAAGGGTTCATTTTGGTACTTTAAAGGTATGTATTAGTACTTAAAGTGTACATATTTGAACCTAACAGGTACAAAAGTGTACCTTTTTAAAAAGGTACCGCCGCAGTGACAGCTTTTGTACCTTTATTTCTGAGAGTGTGCGGGTTGTGGGATTTAATTCCAACACACAGGCTGAGCTGAATGATGGAACAGGAACCTGCTTTATCATCTCTCATCCTTGTCAGTCTTCCTTCCGCTTTACCTCGACCCCTCCTTTCCTCAGCACCTCTTCATACACCTGTCACACACTAACACATTCTGCCTCCCTGGATGCGGCAGCCCTGACCTAGTTTCTATAGCAACCGAACAGGTCCTCCAGGGCAAAGAAAAGGCCTGTGACAACCACCTTGCAGGTTCCTCCTCTTCTTTCATCTGCAGAGAGGCTGGTGAGAATTAAGAGGGAGGGATGAAAAGAGAGAAAGAACTAAACAAACAGAGAGTAATCTATCTATTAAACGTCTTCTTTTCCATCCGTGATTTCCTTATATACATGTTACTATAAATATACTCTCACTCTCATTCCCATGCCTCTCTCTTCTTTTCTCATGCCGGCTCTATTAAGCATCTAATCTCTCCTGACCTCACATTCACTCCTACTAAAGTGAAATATTTCTTGGAATATACTGTAATTCCTGTCCTTTCTGTTCAAAAACACTAAGAAGCACATTATTACACAGTATTGTGTATCTATCTATCTATATACAAGTGTGTGTGTTAGGTTGTAAAAAGTACAAATTCCATCATCTATTATTTCCTGTATTGTTAATATTATTTTATTTTACAATGACACGTGTGTGCTGGGAAAAAAATAAATATATATATATATACTGTATATATATATACACAAATACATGTACTTGTTGAGTCTGAGTCTATATTTATGACATTTACTAGCTGTTTCTCTGTGAAAACTGTTCTAGATGATTTTTTTGTGTGGGTTAGGGTTAGAGAAGAAGACTTGCTTAAAAGAAGACTGCATTTTTACCTTAGCACATGTCTCAGAAACATATCACTATGGTGCCATATTCAAAACATCATGCTTCTTTGGACAGAAGCAAAATAAACTACATAAGGGGCTCTGATGTCCCTCTAGAGGCGCTACAGGTGTTTTCCTTGGAGCTCCAATAACAGGTTGTGTGTGTTTCTCTATTTTTTGTGCATGTATGTGGGTTTGCACACAGGCCAGCTGGCATGGCCCAGGCCTGACCACAGGCTGACCGTGGATGTGTGTCCATGTTGTGAGGAGGAAGGGAAGGTGCCTCAGATTAACACTTCAAAGGCACACTAGCCCAGTGTGGAGATTAAAGCTCAGCATGTATCAAAGCCCCTCAGGCTGCCAACAACACACAGGTGTCCCACACAACACGGTCTGTGTGTGCGGGTATCAGGGGTGCTAGAAGAGTACAGTATTGATGATAATGTAGACAAATGACTACGAAATGTAGGATTATGAAAGGAAATTATAAAAATGAGGACACTTATTAAGTCAGTGCTTGTAGTGATGTGTTTTTTGTTTGTTTTGTTTTTATTAACCCCTGCATAGCCCTATTTCACACAAACATGTCAAGTCAAGTCACTTTTATTTATATTGCGCTTTTAACAATACAGATTGTAGCAAAGCACTGAACATTATCAAGCAGAAGAACAGTGATGGTAATGTATAATGACAAGAATTTATTTATCAAATGCAGATACGGTCTCTGTAATCAAGACGACGATAATCACTAGAAATCAGGTGTCCCCAACTAAGCAAGCCAGAAGCGACAGCGGCAAGGAACCAAAACCCCATCCATTAAAGAATGGGGAAAAAACCTTGGGAGAACCAGGCTTAGTTGGGGCCAGTTCTCCTCTGACCGGACGCCCAGCACCTAATTTCTAGTTAAATTTTAAACACATGTCAGATTGTGTAAAGGACTTATAGTGTTTGTGTGTGTGTTTATGTGCATCCGGATCCGGCGATTTGTCCACGGAGCTCATCTAGGTGTTCTTGTCTCCAATGAAGATCATCTCTTTGTGCTGGTACACCATCTGATCTGGATACAGACTGAGGAACATAATAAGAGAGAGACAGACAAATATTAGCATAGATGCTATTATTTTTACGATGTAACGAGAACATTGTGTGTTAAGGGGAGTGTTCCCGGTTCCAGCTGATCTAATTAATGCAGCCTAACAACCTTTAATTGATTTGATTAATAAATGTGTATTAGTGTGTTAGGTGTAAGCCAGAGTAAAGAGATCTTACTCTTGTCCTTAATCTAGATTTAAACTAACAGTGTGCCTGCCTCCCAAACAGTATTAGGTAAATTGTTCCAGAGTTTGGTGCTAAATAGGAAAAAGATCTGCCACCCGCAGTAGATTTTGATATTCTAGGTATTGTCAAATGGCCAGAGTTTTGAGAATGCAGCAGACGCGGAGGACTATAATGTGACAAGAGCTCACTCAAGTACTGAGGAGCTAAGCCATTCGGGGCTTTATAAGTAATTAACAACATTTTAAAATCTATACGATGTTTGACATGTCTGGGCTATATTACTCCACAATCAAAGTAGCAGCAATAATGATAATGGTAATATCATTATTATCGTTAACATTTATTCTTTTTGTTTCTTTTTTCTTGGAAAATGTCCCTTATTATTCCCTTCTCATTGTAATGGTGTTTTTCTAAAATAGATTCTCATTTTCCAAACACAGTATTTTTTTTTTCGTCCAGATTCCAAACGTATTACAACAGCATTAAAGAGTGCAGGGTCTGTAAGATCTTACAAAGAAGAAATTAATACACAAGGCTTCAGTTCATTGATCAAAAGTTAGTGTAAACACTTTTACATTGTTACAAAATAATCAATTTAAAAATGCTGTTCTTGTAACCTTTCTGTTTATCAGATTATACTGAAAAAAGTTGATAACAGTAAGAAAAGTTTCTTGAATACCACATACACCAAATATTAAAATGATTTCTGAAGGATCATGTGACACTGAAGACTGCAGTAATGGCTGCTAATAATTTAGCTTTGCGTCACATGAACAAATTACATTTTAAAATATATACATAGAAAACATTATTTTGTTGTTATATAAAAACAATTTAAATTGTAATAATAATTCACTTTACTACTGTTTTTGTTTTTTAAAAAATTATAAATAAGTTGCATTGTCCCCAAACCTTATGAAAAGTATATGAAAGATGAGTATAATAAACATGAATTAGTTCATACAAAATGAAAAATCAAAGGTATTGTGTTTATGTACTCCTTGTTACTTGCTCAGACAACAAAACACATAACAATAATTTACATAATAAGACTGATAATTACAGTATCTCCCATTTCTTCACTAACTTGTTTTTGAACAGACTTTTATCCACGGGGACCGACAGAATAGAAACACTGAGGATCTGAATGATGGCAGAACTCAATAAATATGTCTAATGGAGAGCTCCCATCTACTCACCCTTCTCTGCTCCTCAACCTGTAAAGACCACCCCGCACAGCGACCGATATGAAGTGCATCTTACGTCGAGGGGAATATGTGGCATATGTGATGTGTCAAGCCGATGTCATGACTCATCCAGACGCTCAAGCCTTCCTGAGTATGTGACTCAACCACCGAACATCCATTAATTACCCAAGAATCATGCTCTCCTCTTTTAGAGGAATGTATGCTTGGAAACACACTCACCAGCACTTCTGAACAACAATCCATAATTCTCTTCAAATGTGTGTTTCTTTGTTTTTCTGCAACCACATTCTGACTTTTTGTCTGTGGCTGAGTGACAGAGAGCATTGTGGGTTGAGTTGTCAGGGTTATGCTGTAGATATGACCCCACTTCACAAAGCTGTGATGTGACCGGGACCATCCACATGAGAGAATTTTTATTCGATATCCGGATCAATAATACTCAGCTATTGATCAATAAACCATGGGGGTGGGAGTATAGAGGGATAAAGGGAAAGCGGTAAAAATAGAAACAGACAGATATAAGGGTGAGGAAGAAAAGAGAAAAACTGAAAAAAAGAGAGAAGGCAAAAAGAGAAGACAGATGGGAGGAAGGAAGAGAAATGTCCTGTATAACTGATTCTCACTAGTGCTATTTATAGACTGAATGGTCAAGTGTGTGTGTGTGTGTGTGTGTTTTAGGGGGGTTGGAGTGATTGATGATGTGTAGAGGAGGAAAAGAGCCCAAATCAACCAGAATCACCAGTTACACTTGAGAGAGCAATGCATGATTCTCAACAACACACACACACACACACACACACCAGTATGTAGCAGACAGACTGCATGCATCACACAAAGGCTGTCAAATAGACAAAAGAAAAAAAAAACTTTTATTTATTTATTTATTTTACAAACAGTAACTTTGGTGTGGGGAAAATGTATGAGTAATTATGTAAATTGAATATTTGAGTAATATCAATATTTGCTGCTCTGTGGTTTGCTTAGAGACTTCATTGGTTTTAGCTGTTTGTCTATGTTTGTTTACTGTCTATATTTCATTCTTCCAAACTTATCTACCCTTCTCAAAGGCTTTACTTTATATTTTATAAAATATTTCATTTTATTTTATTTATTTTTTATTTATTTTATTTACAGAGTAGACTGGTAATAAACCAAATACAAAATGCTAAATGCTAAATGCAAAAAAAAAAAAAAAAAATAGTAAAGCACTAAATAAAACTATATATATACAATTAAATGTATTCTATGTATAGGCTATATTAACTACATTAAAGTTAATATTTAACATTAAGTATAAAAATTGTATATATAAAATAAAATTTTCTTTTTATATATATATATATATACACAAACACTCTGTATACAAAAGGTTAAAAAAAATTCTGCTGCACTTAAGGTTCCTAAGAGCACAGTGGCCTCCATAAATGGAAAACGCGACGACCAGAACCCTTCCTAGAGCTGGCCATCTGTCCAAACTGAGCTATTGGGGGAGAAGAGCCTTGGTGAGAGAGGTAAAGAAGAACCCAAAGTAAGTACACTGTGGCTGAGCTCCAGAGATGCAGTCGGGAGATGGGAGAAAGTTGTAGAAAGTTAACCATCACTGCTGTCTGCGGTCTGATGAGACCAAGATAGAACTTTTTGGCATTAATTCTAAGCGGTATGTGTGGAGAAAACCAGGCACTGTTCATCACCTGTCCAATACAGTCCCAACAGTGAAGCATGGTGGTAGCAGCATCACGCTGTTTCTTTTCCCAAAAAGACTCATGGCTATATTAGATAGAAAGGGTGCTTCTACTAAATACTAAGCGTGGAGAATACTAAGATATTTCAGTTTTTCTTTTTTAATAAATCTGCAAACAATTCTGTGTTTTTCTGTCAATATGGGGCGCTGTGTGTACATTAATGAAAAAAACTATTTTTTAGCAAATGGCTGCAATATAACAAAGAGTGAAAAATTGAAGGGGGTCTAAATACTTTCCGTATCCACTATATATATATATATATATAGTGAGAGAGTTAACACTAAAACTGTAACCACTAAAGTTTAAACAAATATTTACACTAAATTAAGATCAATTGTGACCCTGGACAACAAAACCAGTCGTAAGTGTTAATTTTCAGAAATTGAGATTTATTCATGATCTAAAAGCTGAATAAATAAGCTCCCCATTAATGTATGATTAGGCCAATATTTGACCGAGATACAACTAAATGAAAATCTGGAATCTGAGGGTACAGAAAAATCTAAATGCTGAGAAAATCATCTTTAATGTTGTCCAAATGAAGATCTTTGCTATGCATACTACTAATCAAAAATCAAGTTTTAATATATTTTTGGTAATAAATTTACTTAATATCTTCATGGAACATGATCTTTACTTACTATCCTAAGGATTTTGGGCAAAAAAGAAAAATCAATAATTTTGACCCATACAATGTATTTTTGGCTATTGCTACAAATATACTCCAGCGACTTGAGACTGGTTTTGTGGTCCAGGGTCACAATTATTTACACTCAATTATTCTACATTCAGTTCATACATTTTAACAAGCGGGTAATATGGTTTTTTAAAGTATCCTAATATTGTGCAGGAGTCCCCTACAACAGGTTCAAATGCATCTAAGGTCACAAAACATTGAAATTTTCTCAAAATATGCATTTAATATAAGATTTGTTTTGCAATGATTCCGACACGGTTTGTTTGAATCAATTCGGATCATAATGTCTGTAAACCCCTCCCTTCCATAAACCAACTCTGCTCTGATTGATTGGTCAGTCGACCGTGTTTGATTGGTCTTTCCGTATCTAACATGATTCCATGTAAGAAAGGAAACGTCATTTTCCATCATTCATTTTTGTGTCCAAAAATCTAAAAAGGTCATCGATCACCTCATAAGGTGAAAGGTCACCTTATCAATTCGAGCCAGGGTCCGAGGATGATAGACTCAGTAGCTTAACCGGAAACTCCTTCGCAAGCACAACTTGATCAGGACGTTTCTCAGTGTTAGGTTTAAACTTTGTATTTGCACTTACAGGCTGTGGTTCGGAGACGCTTGTTGGTCCAAATAAAGAAGGTAGGGAAATGTAGGGAAAGGTAGGGAAATCATTGGTAAAACAAAAGGTTCTCATTGTACTACTGTGGTATTGTGGAATAATTAAGTTTAACCACTAATTCTTTACATCATCAGCATTGTTGGGCTATGAAAACAAAACACACTTGCTTTCACAGCGCAGAACACAGCGTCTGCTTGACATGATAAACACTGACTAGCAGAAGCGTCTGTGGGCAGGTCAGATTTCGCGGGGATTATGCAAATATGTTACCTAGTGACCTACATCGGTAACAGGCAGAAGATTTGAAAATGAAGCGACTCGTTTAGGCGATTTTAAGTCGAGTCTTTGTTTTGAGAGACGATATTTAATAACTTTGCAGGCTGTTTACATTAAAGGACTACATTACAAACTGCGAATATGATATATTTTTTATAAAAACCATATTACCCGCTCTTATAAAAAATAAATCTCTGTGTAATATATAACTCAACCAATTACTGTTTGTAACATCTGATTAAAGTTGCACATAGATCAATTTAATAACCCAAGGAACAGGTTTGCGGACTAGATCATATCTGTATAACAAGCACTGCAATGTACAAATGGCCTGATTATATTCCTGGGAAACTGAAAGGCAGTTCTCCTGGAAAGATATGGCAAAACACACCCATGATGAAAAATAAATGCAAAAAAAATAAAAAGAAAAAAAATAAATGTGAGGACAGGCCTAAATAAAAATAAAAAAGGTCACTGTAGCTAAATTGTATAGGCTAATATACTGAAGGACAGTTGTGTGTATCCTCCAAATCATCTTCTGTCCCACGACTGGCATCATAACTGGTTGTAACAAACGTGAAAAGGTGTGAAAGCATACACACCTGTGTGTTTCTCCTCCACTGATTCCACTTTTACCGTGTTTTCAAGCCTGTGCTCATGTGTCTGATGAGATCCGCTCTGCATGAGCATTGCAGGACAGTGATGGTCTGCCCAAGATTATTACATCAGCGTCATCATCATGCTTAAAGATGATAGACTACAGTGTGTGTGTATTCTGAGTGATGGAGCGTCTGTCTTGCGCAACACTTCGGTCTCAGTGACTGAAGTTGCCATGGCAACAGAATACATGCTCTGTGGCTTCATTAAGCATGACACAGAAGCCTGTGGGCAAAAGCACAACACACACACAAACAGACCAGTCTGTAAAACGCTTTATACAGTCTCTGTTGTATAATAGTGCATAGGAAATATATTGTTATGCTTCATTTTTTATTTTAATACGCTTGAAGTGTTTTAGTCACTCGGAGTTCGATAGAGTTGGCAAATTACACAATTTGAATATACTGCCATCCAGTGGTACGGACCTGGATAAATCACACATTGCCTACCCACTCTGAATAAAAATATCCTAGCAATACAGACGCTATAAAGAGCATATATGAAACTACTTTTAACATTTAAACATATTTGTCTGTGTTTGGTTGCCCCATATGTCGGCACATGTGCACATATGTGGGTCTTGATCAAAAATGGCAGCAGAGAAAGATGATACATCTGAGACTGAACACTAGAGGGAGCTAACGACCAGTTCATGACCTATACTTGGTTTTTAGGGGGTTATTGGGTTCATTAGAATGAAATCAAGCATGACATATCTTGATCAAATGAGCAAATGAGCAAGTAAATACTACAACTAAATAAGGAGAGCAAGTAAACTGAGTAAATACATGGAGAGATTAGCCTATAAGAAACACATTAAAACTAAGTGTCTTTTATAGATTAATTGTAAAATATTAGTCCTGGGACATAGAATATACATGATAAATTAAAAAGTGGTACAATGTGCTGTTTGATACAATCGCTGTCACTGACAGCAAACCTCAAAAGATTGCCTACATCTTCACGCGCAAGATTACGTACAAACAAAATTGGATTTGAGAGTGCAGTGGAGGACGACATTTGTAGTAAATAATAGTAAATAATGTAGTAAATAATTGTAGTAAAAACCTTTAATCAGATTCTTAAAAATATGACTATATGACTCTCTTATGCTCACAAAGGCTACATTTACTTGATCTTTTAAAAAAGTGAACCCTTTTTCCATTGAAATATTTTCAAATGTAATTTATTTCTCTGATGCAAAGCTGAATTTTCAGCATCATTACTCCGGTCTTTAAGGTCACATTATCCTTCATAAATCATTCCTATGATGTTTTACTGCTTAAGGAACATTTGATGAATAAAAGGCTTGCAATGTTTTTGGAATAGAAATTGTTTGCAAGATTATAAATATAATTAACACCATTTCTGATACACTGGATGTATATATATATATAACACACACACACACACACACACACACACACACATACATATATTAGAAATATATAATTATATAATAATATATAGCCTAGTATAAAATTATATTATTATTATGTCATATAAAACACACACACACACACACACACACACACACACACATATATATATATAATATCATATAAAACATGCACACACACACACACACACACACACACACACACACACACATATATATATATAATATCATATAAAACATATACACACACACACACACACATATATATGTGTGTGTATAGTTATAAATATATATAAGTTTTATAGTATTATATAGTACTATTATAAACATTTTATATACATTATTTACATATCATTATTAAAAATAATTCATTAATTGATTTCACAGCATGTGTGTGTGTATATATACTGTACCCTATGTGTATATTTATCATAATATGTTACTTAATAATATGAAGTGGTCAAATATTTTCCTTTAACATCTCAGCTTTTTATACTTGCTAATGAAGGACTTTGTGTCTGTCTGCGTTCTTGTTGTGTCATCAGCCAATCAGGAGGTAAATGTCACATGACATTTATGGATTGCCTAATTGTTTTAAAATCACTTAAAAAGACAGAAGAAATACATACAATACATCCAGGTAGCCAGCCAAGCCACTATATCGATACAAACATTCTCTGCACGTATTAATCACCTCGGATTTATAATATATTTCTATAGCATCTCAGTAGTTCTTTCAGCCCTAAATGGGCATCACTGTAGTGCACACAAACCAGTGTGCCGGACATGATGGGTCGAAGCTGCAGATGTGTTGAACTATAAGTGTATTGTGCGAGCTAAAACTCACATGCTGATTGATTGTGGTGAGTATTGAGTGTGGGCTCGGGGCGCGGGCCGTGCACAGAACAAACTCAATGAGGCTCGCGCACTACACCACAGTTGCCTTGGTGATAACTCCATGTGACGTGTGGAAGAGAAGGGACGAGTATGTTTGGAGTGAATGCGCCACGTGGAGAAGCTCAGAATGAAAGGGCGAGAAGGATGGTGCCGTGACTTATACCCGGTAGGAGGAGGCTGGCCGTGGCAGAGGGGCAGCTGTGTTACAACCCTCCCTCAGAGCTCAGACACACAGGTGGAGCGGTGCCAGCGTCTGCAGAAGAGTGTGTCTTTGTAATGACTCCCTTCAAACGCTATCAGTGAAAAGCAGGCCTTGGATTATTAGTAGAGAGTGTGTCTGCATGTTTGGGACTCATTCCAAGCCTCTTCCATCTCAGAGCAGACCTCCTCGCCCCAAAATCACATGCCTAGAGGAGCTGCTCGCTACGTGAATCATTGAATGTGTCACTCTCTGGTCACCCGCGTCTTTTTTCTTCCCTTCTCTCCATCGGGTCTCCATATGGAGCATTGTGTGTGGGGCACGGGCTGCACCCCTTCCTTTCACACACACACATTCAAACACGCAGCCTCAGGGGTGTCGGAGCCCTGTTAGGGCACCGCAGCGGATTATAATAGAATAATATGCCTCTGAAGAGGGTTAAATGCAGATCCCTTCAAGACACACTTGAGACAAGCCAAAACAACACAAGACATCAGGGACAAAGACACTGGATTTATAGAGTTCCGCAAAACGATTATGAATATGCCCAGTATTGCAAAACATCTCACACTTTTTAATTGACATTTTTTAATGCTTTGGCTAAGAAGTGTGTTCTCTCTTTCTCACACACACACACACATTATGTACAGCATTTATTATCATTATAATTATTATACATTTTTCCCACTCTGGGTTCATATTAAGTGTTGTACTATTGTAAAGGTAAGTAAAGCAAAATAAATAAATAAATAGAAATAACACATTTAATTAAAATTATTTTTTATTAATATATACAATTTTTAATTTATTTAATTGTAAGGATATTCATAAACATTTTTCATAAACAGCATGGCAAATATTTTTGGAGCTATTGTACAGTGAAAGATATTTTCTAAAAGATATAACAATAAAATACAATAATAATGATTAAAAAACAAATTATTACATTTATTTTACTTGAATGTCCCACTCTGGGACATATAGATTCCTCATTTTTTTGCTATTGTACAGTAAAACCTCTTTTACATTTCTATCAAAATAAAATATTAAATAAAAAATGAAGTACACTATGAAATAAAAATAAAATTAAATGATCAAGTTGTAGGTCATCTGGGGCATTCATACATTTGTGAATGAAATATCTCAATGTTATTGAGGCCAGCAATGTATAAATAAATGAACAAATTAATGAATGGTCATTTTCTGGTTGGGGGTCATCTCCCACTTATTTTCTTGTCCCACGTCTTCTTCCTGTAAACCAAGGACAGCTGTCCTGAGAAAAGAAGGACAACAACTGAGAGGCACTTAATGGAGGTGATCACTAACAACAACCAGAGAATAAATACTGAGGTGACAGAAGAGAGTGATGAAACAGATAAGATAAACAAGTCAAAAGGGAACACAAGCTGGTCAAACATGAGTAGGGAGGTAAAAAAAAAAAGACAGTATTGATCTAAACAGGCCATAAAGAACCTCCCCTCCATTCATCCACTCCCATTCTCCTTCATTCACTAACTGGCTGATTCAGGATCAGGAGGACACATTACACTTGGCTTTTAAGCTCTGACCTTTAAGAAGCTTATACCCCCTCCCTCTTTCAGGTCAGACCAGCGGGTATGTATGTGTATATCAGCTCTACATCTGTTTTATGTAGTCAGGCTTAATTAGCTAGATAGATATTAATAACTGTATTATGAGGACCCATTTAATAAAAGCTGAATTTAGTACTGTGTGTGATATTAGTAGAGATAATTAGAGTCAAACTATCCAGAGGAAGAGAAAAGATGCCATTTCCCCTTCTGCTGTAGAATATGACCCTTGTAATCTCATATGTCTCTTCTAGAATGAGATCACAGAACTCAGAAAACACTTTGTGACAGACAATCATTTAAAATACTAAAATTTTATTAAACTTACTGACTGGTTTGACAGTCAGCTAATAAAACAACTAAATGCTCATATAAGCATGTAAAATCATAAATAAATTATGATGACAATAAACTGGCAGTGATTATTTAATTAATTAGTTAGATTAAAAAGATTACTAATAAAAAATGAATGTGATTTTTAGCTCTGAGGGAAAAATTGTCTTCTTGTTTGCACAGTTCATGTTAATTCTCTAAAGAGGAAGTTAAACAGCCTGATGGGAGACAAGAGCAGTGAATCTGGCCTATTTTTAAACAATTAAAAAGCAACAGTCCTTTAAATGAAAAAGCTGAAGCTCTAAAATATTTCTTTTATTTCCCCTCATAGATTTAAGAAACAACATCTTAAACAAAGTTGATATTTAAATGAACCGTGTCTCCTGAGTAGTGAGCAAAATAATTTTCCTAAGAGAACGGAGGGCTTTTGGAATGTGTTTTTGCATATTTGTGTGTTTTCTCATTATGAAGAAGCTTAATGGAGAAGGACTAGGACATAAAGAGTGTGCAATCTTCCTGATGTCGCTTCTCACTTCTCTCGTTTTATCCTCTGTGCTTTTATGCCTCTCTGTACCCATCATTCCTTCCTCAGATCTGATGAAGAGATGCATCTAACACGCATCAAATGGCTATGTTATTGTGAAGCAACATCAAACACAATATTCCCATAGCTTCCAGCTGTATACCTCCCACAATCATCATGACTAGGGGTTTTTCATAGGCCGGGGTGATTCTACCACGGCAGGGGAGAGCTGTTTTTCCCCAGAGAGAAGTGAAAGTAGAAAAAAAGAGGTTGTGAATACTGTGCTGAAACACACAGCACTCCATTCTCACAAATAAACTGCGTCATGCAACTTAAAAATTGTTTCATACTCATAATGCCAGAACACATTTATGTGACCAGGATTGCAGGCCCGAGCACTCTAAAAAAGTATATATATATATATATATATCAGTGGCGATTTCTTTAAGATTGCAAGGGAAGCTCAGCTTCCCCTATAATGTCACAAAATTAATGGTCAAATGATGTACTATTGTGTTAACATTTTATTGATTAAAAATGCATTAGAAAACGTTCATCTCAAAGACGAGTTCGTTCAGCATCAGTTAGATATAGCAGGTCGGCTGACTTGATTTTCTTC
>JAUMHR010000076.1:6187128-6205881 GCA_032361145.1 Enteromius fasciolatus
AACAATTCTGTGTTTTTCTGTCAATATGGGGTGCTGTGTGTACATTAATGAGGAAAAAAAATGAACTTAAATGATTTAAGCATATATAATATATATATATATATATATACACTACCAGTCAAAAGTTTGGAAATAGTAAGATTTATAATATGTTTTTAAGACGTTTCTTATGTTCATCAAGGCTGCATTTATTTGATGCAGTACAATCACACCCTTTTCCAAACAATAAAAGCAGAGGGGTCAAGAACTTTCACATTCATAAATAGACATAAAACTTTACATTAAAATTACAGCATTGTTAAAGTGGCCGTAGTCATTTGAATTCATATGTGCCTTGAAAATCATGCATATTCTTCTTTCATCTTGGATATTCCGCTATAAATAAATCCTTTTGTGTTTCACAGAAGGAAGACAATCATGCAGGTTTTAAATCACCAGAGGGTGAGTAAACAATGACAGAATATTCCTTTTTGGATGAACAGCCCCTTCAAGCATTATATGAGAGCATATTGGCGTGTAACAATATGCTGTGTCATACTTCCATATTGAACGGCTACATATGTGTGCTCTCTGTGAGGCTGAATGTGTGTCTGTCGTTTGCGATCTGAGAGCAGATCCTGGCAGCACACAGGTGTTAGAGTCAGGGCAGCCCTCATTATCCTTACTAATGTGTGTCTGATCTCTGCAGTGTTGCGTGGGAAGACGTAGCGGTACAGTGAGGTCTGATTTGAGATGGCCAATCTGAAGTGTCACAACAAAATGTACTGTACTGCCCCAGACATTTTTTTATATATTTACGGTAGGAAATTCATGGAATATGATCTTTAATTAATATGCTAATCATTTTTGTCATAAAAGAAAAAGATAATTTTCACCCATACAATGTATTGTTGGCTATTGCTGCAAATATGCCATGCTACTTATGGCTGGCTTTGCGGTCCATATTAGGTCACATATTAGGAAAATGGCCAAGTGGAAGATCTATTATGGGTATAATTATTGTCTCTTATTGGCACTTTTCAATACAATCTCTGCATGTCCACATTTACTCATCATAAATACCACTATCTGCATTTCCATTGCCTGTCAAATCACTAAACCTAACGTAACTGTGGTATGAGAAATAGCTGTGGCGTTAGCAAACCCTGCAACTAAAATAAACACAGAAACTGTGAAAGCATCAACGAAACTGAGAAAGTTCATAGTCGCTAATTATTCAGTCACACTGTTAACAGTGTTCTTCTTATTTGATGTATTAAGATGTAGCTCTGAGTGTGTATATGTTCTCCTGCTCTCATAGGGAACATCAAGGCGCTGTCCTTTCAGAACCATTGATTCCCTCCCCGCCTCTGCTCATCCCCCTGCCTGCCACTGAGAGCTGGTACGGCCCCCTCTCCCGCTCTTTCTCAATGCATTTTGCCCTTATAAGGAGAGAGTGAGACTAGGGAGAGGAACGAGCAAGAGTGTAGCTGGACTGTACTATCTGCTCATGTTTTACAGGGGTGTTTCGTGGAGCTTTGTAAGAGTAAGGGGAGGCAGTGGGGGCAGGTGATGGAGATGGTGTGAATAACGCCACCACTTTGAGTGGCCCCCGAATAAAAAGGACGAAAATAGGTTTAGTTGCAGGGAGGGAGAGAGAGGGATGTGATTAATATGCCTATGGATTTCTCTGTGGGATGACAGCATGTTACAGCATGTTTGTGAGGGTTATTTTCAGACGAATGTGTCGTCAGTATCATTCATTGAGTGGGATCATTTGAAGACTTTTCTTTGTGTCGCTCGCCACCCCCACAAAAGCACAAACCAAATGCCATCGCGGGCGTCAGAGATGAAATACATCACATTGGGGATAGGTGCAGACTTAAAAGTATCACAAAAGCCCTTGCCACGGATAAAACCAGAAGAAACCAAGGTCACAAAACCGCGCATTAATCAAACACGCCATCAGTTCCCTGTTCTCATCTGTTGATGATGCTGGTAGAATGCTAGCAATGATTTCATGTGCATGAAAAGACTTAAAGTGCGCTAGCATCTTGTGTGACCTTTTTTTTTTTCGAGTCTATGGGCTGATTTATTTTGGTCTGCAGCCGTAGGCAACTGTATGGGATGACACAACTGACCCAAAAAATAATGGATGTAGTATGAATTATGGGCAGCTCAGCTTCGAACCGCATGGAAATGTTGTTCAAATATAAATATTTCAGCTAATAGAGGTAGAGCTTTTCTGCTGAATTTGCACTTCTCAACGATGGCTGACATAGGATGATGGTGTGCTACCAGACGTCTTCAACCTCAACTTGCTTAACCAGAAGGGTTGACAAGTAAGGGTTTGCTGGTGAACACAATACCGGTATAAACAAGGACATTAATGATGGGCTATGGTCTTCAGAAGGGCACCTAAAAGTCTGTAAGCCAGTGGTGCCCAATCCTGTTCCTGGAGATCTACCTACTTGCTGTTCTGTTTTAACCCTGATCCAAAAAGGAGACTGCAGAACCTGTTTCAGTTTGAAAAGTCTGGGGTTGCATTTTAGTGTAAACAGATCAAAACGGATGGCGTAGCTGCCCACACTCACTTGAAGACCATAACATCATGCACATTGTTGTTCCCATAGATATGTAAATATACATAGAGATTCCTCATTCGACAACTCCAAGAACATAGATCTGTCCGCAATCTAAATAATATACCTATAGATGGTTGTACCTGCATGAATGGTCACATCACATGCCTATTAGGTTGCGTAGTGTAAATGGAGATACAGCGGAAATGCCAGTGTAGTCAAGAAACATTTTCATTCTAAAATGAACCCACTAGTGTAAATGGGACCTGAAGTTCTGAGTCAGAACTCCATGTCAACGCTCCTACTGGGAACTCAGAAATAAAAGGACCACAACTTTAAATGGGGATCTCCAACCATGCTTCTGGAGAGCTACTGTCCTGCAAAGTTCAGCTTTAGCCTGAATTAGACGTTCGGGGTTACTGGAAAAGGTGTGTCGGAACAGGGTTGGAACAGAAGTCTGCAGGATGGTTTAATTAAGGATGCCTTTAAAGGGAAATTTCTTCCAAAAAGATAATTCAGTCATCTTTTACTCTGTTGATCCAACCCCCCTTTTGCTAATCTCACAAACAAACAGAGATGTCTTTCCCTCCACTCAATGTCAGTTCTACCAAATGGATGATTTGAAACAAGTTTTTGAATTTTTGTGTGAACTAATCCTTTAAGAACAGAATAAACCTGTGTTATTCAATAAAAAATGGTACTCCAAGACATTCAAAGTAGGATTTAAATTTTACAGAGATACAAAACACCATAAGACGGTTGTTATTGTTTTAGGATTAAATGGCGTGAAGAAAAATCAGTATGACAGTGTTATCAAGAAATCCCAGTGTTGTGCTGCTTTACACTACTGTCCACCTACTGAACAAATGATAAATGTACAGTTCTACCCACTGGAAAACCCAATGAACTTGTAGTCTAGCTGCTACTAAACACTTCAGAACTTTGAAATAAGTTTTAAGTTGCGGCCTACGCAGAACATTTCAGCAATTACTTGTCATTGCCTCTTGCCTCAACTGGACCATTAGTTAAAGGATAATAATGGCATCGGTTTTGGCCTGACGGTGGTTCTGTGTAGTGTTCAGTGTTGGAGTGGTGAACGCCAGAGCGCTATGATTTCATGCAAAGGTCAAACTCGACTAAATGCTAATTAGCATGAGTCATCACATCCATTCATAGACCAGAACACATTATGCTACATATGTAAACGTGGCAGGTCACACTTCCACGTTCATTACCGTCAACAGCCTCAAATTACAAGCACAGATTTATTCTTGAACTGTCAGGCAGAAGAAAAGGACTCCAAACGAAATTGTCTCAGCCAAATGATAATCTTGTAACATGCACGCCCTCCCACGCGTATACATCTAAACGCATTTCTGCATCTCATGCTCTACATCGTTTTACAGAGTGCTTATCTAGTACTATCACATATCTAGTGTTTACCAAACCACTATCAAGCAGGCTGGCAAACAGCCGTCTTCACTAGGGCAGTTTCACCCTCCACTGGAAGATTTGGGTCACTGGGCTAATATTTGCATAATAAACAGAAGAGGACGCGGAAGAGGATGATAGTGAATGAGAGGGTGTTGAAGAACGAAGAACAATGCTGATGCTTCAGATTTGAAGACATGATGCAATATCAGATAGTTTGATTGTAATGAGATGGCGATCTCAGAAATATAAGACTTTGAAGAGATTTTTCTTTTGTAAACATGTTTATATGATATTTTCAGCAGAATTGAGTTGCTTGAGCTATAATAGACTTTAGTCAGAGTAGCTGTTTTAAATTGATATTTTACAGCAGTCCACTAAATGTGGTGATGTTGTGTATGTGGGATAATCAGATGTTGAAACATGGAGAATACACTACCGTTCCAAAGATTGCAAGCAGTACAAGAAAAATAAAGAAATTTGTCCTAAAATTGTATACAAAAAGACAGCAAGGACAGTTACAAAGACCTTTATTTCAAATAAATGCTGTTCTATTTAACTTCCAAGCAGTATTCGAGATTTTTTGTTTACTCAAAAATATTACAGTTTTCAACATTGATAATGATAATAAATGCTTCTTAAGCACCAAATCAGCATATTAGAGTGATTTCTGAAGGATCATGTGAAACTGAAGCCTGGAGTAATGATGCTCAAAATTCAGCTTTGCATTGCAGGAAAAAATTACAATTGAACATGTGTTCAAATAGAAAACAGATATTTTAAACTGTAATAATATTTCACTTCATTATACATTTACCGTTTTTTTTTTTTTTTTAATAAATTAATCATATTAAAAAAACAAATTAAAAATCTTACAGGCCCAAATAGTAATGCATGACTTTCCACAAAGTTACAGTTAATAGACATAGATTATGAAAACTGTTGGGTGACTGAATGACCTGTTGAGTAAATTACGTAAAAATAAAGTTTAGAAAATTATAACCAATAACGCTTGTGCACTTATTTGTTAAAGATATATTACATAATATCATTATGTAAATATTTTTATTTTGTCTTGTCATTTTTTTTTGTCCCTCCCTCGTTTCTCATTTCCTGTCATTCACAGTCAATATTATTGCACCTCCAAAGTTACAACATGTCATAAGAAAACATAAAAGAATAGAGAAAAAGATATGACACTATGGTGGCTCTGTGCAGGAAATTGTCAGGTGCAATCTCTCCACTCGTTTTTTAATGTCACAATAGCATTTCCCCACACACCACCTCAGCGCGTCTCTGGCACCTGGCAATAAGCAGGTCTGTTTATGACATCAGCAGGAACAGACTCTGATTTGGCGCCACTGTGGCTGTCAATCATGCAGCTTTATACTTCTATTAGCAGTGCTTGTTAAAACAAACAATTACTATTATTGAACCTTATGCTTTGTACTAAACATTGTACTACATTTAACGTACATGAATCAAATCCTGCAGAGATGTACAGTATGTCATCACATTTTTGATTTAATAGAAATCAAATATAGGAATATATAAGAATAATAAGGTAAGAATTCAAATCTAAATAAAAGATTCATCAGACTGTGGCAGGGGTAATGCACAACAGAAAGAATACGTGAGTTAGTCTGAAAGTGAAACCTCACAACATCCTTTTATTTAGGGGAGAGAAGGCTGACAGGAAGGCTTATATCTATAATTAGATATACATTTGTCTGAGTCTTTTTTTAATGCACTACCATTACACTGGTGGAGACTCGTACTGTGGGTACGCATGTCTAAATGCATTTTCACACTGACTCTGCCTCTACATGCTTCTCGATTCCGACAAAACACTTTTTGTTGTACTTTTCCACAAAGCATGATTCACCCACTGACGTCTC
Source organism: Enteromius fasciolatus (assembly GCA_032361145.1). Lineage (NCBI taxonomy): Eukaryota > Metazoa > Chordata > Actinopteri > Cypriniformes > Cyprinidae > Enteromius > Enteromius fasciolatus. Next base: position 6,193,019 of record JAUMHR010000076.1, read on the forward strand.
AAAACACTATGTCGTCTCCCTGAAGGTTTTGACAAAATGAAAGCGAGTAACTCTGTTAAACTGGAACTTTTTAATCAGAAAAAAAAAAAAAAATTACCCTCTGAGTTTTGAGGCTTTTAGTCATATATGCTAATGCTGAGACCCCCAAAACTTTGTTTTTCAACGGAACCCCTTCATAAATATTTAATAGCAATACCTATTATGATTTTAAGTTAGTATTTTAAATAACACGTTCGCATGTACACAAATTCTTTGATGCCAGGCACTGGTTGCATGACATACTGCAGCTAAACAAATAGAAAAGTCAACTTTAGTGTAGTATTTTGATTGTTTTTATCATATATATATATATTTATTTTATGTTTTTATAATGTAATTAAGTAATAGCTTATCATCAACTCACAAATCCCTAGCAGTTCACACATGAAACACCATTTTGGGTGTTGAGTATACTTTTTCTTCCAGTAAAACACACCAAATTATTTATGACTCATCCTGCATTTAGGGGCGTATCCAAATTTGTGTCCAATCAGATTTTTTCTAGAATGACAATGCCCCTCTTTTTTATATTTGACTAGTAACATCATCTTGCATACACCAAAGACTACAAGCTTCTTTTTTTTTTTGCAATAGCTACCAACTTACGGTTTTAAAATCAATGAGTATCACTGATAAATAACCTTAATTTATGTTGGCATCTGCTTGTTTACAGTACATAAAAGCAAGCCAATCAATATACAGAATGATATTTTCCAAACGCAAGCTGGTCGTTGATGGATCAACATTTTTCTCTCAAAAACTGACAAAGAAATGTCAAATAGGCCTACTGTATATGCAACCCTGGACCACAAAAGCAGCCATAACTGTCAATTTAAAAAAATAATAAAAATGAATACATCATCTGACAGCTGAATAAATAATCTTTCCATTGATGTATGGTTTGTTAGCACAACCTGACAATATTTGGCCGACAATATACAACCATTTGAATATCTAGAATCTAGAATTTTTATATATTTACAGTACAAAATATCTTCATGGAACATAATCTTTACTTGATATCCTAATGAAATGAAACAATATTTTTTACCCATATGTTTGGCTATTACTACAAATATACCTCAGTGACTTAAAACCAGTGTCACATCGAATTAAACATGCAAATGTGAAACCCCGAAACAGTATTTTATTATAAAATATAGTCTAAAGATTTTCTTGAACTTGTACTTCTATTATCTCATCATCCAGTAGTTTACTGTATACCTCTGAGTACATATTCACTTAACATGGCTGGATGTCTTCATGTATACATTAGTGTATGAATCGTGTGACAACCACAAACAATAGCTATCCCGGCCACTTAGACATGCCTCATTGCACCTTCCCCATCGCCACCGCAACTCATCGCCTTCTCCAAAGAGCCACGTCTGTGTCACCCACAGACACAAATACACACCTGCTGTTGCAGCCTAAAGGAGAAGGGTTAAATCCCCCCACCCTTATACACACAAACAAACACACCGCTCGTGCAAACAGTCCGCTCGCATACTCGCACACTCCCAACCCCTACACCGGCAGTCAGTTGTTAGTTAGGGGGAGGGGGTGTGAAGGGGAGAGGCTAGCGGAGGTCTTTGTGAGAGCGAGAAAGAGAGAGAGGAACAGAGCGTTCTATTTCTCATAGATGAGCAGCTGCTAGGCAGGACTGTCTTGAAAGCAGAGAGACAGTGAGAGAGACCATTTGGTGCCTGAATGTGAGTGAGTGAGCAAGCGAGGGAGAGAGAGAGAGAGAGACGCGCACAAACTCAGCGTGAGCTTGTGGTTTAAGCAGACACTAGCCGTGCGTTTAGGGAAACCCACAGTCTCAGCTCCCTGGGATAAAGGAGTATTGTTTCTGACCTTGCTCTTTTCCCCCCTTTTATTCTGTTTTGTTTTATTCCCTCCATCCTTTCTCTTCTTCCTTTTTGCCTGCGGAAAGAGCTGGACCTCTGTTACCTCCCTGAAACACGTCGAGCCGGTAAGCAGGCACGCTAACTATTTCTGTTTCCTGCTTTGTGTGTGTGTATGTCAGCCTTGTTTTGTGTCTCATTTCTGCTTCATTCATTCTAATTGCTTGGATAGAAAAAGAGAGAGAGAGAGAGAGAGGCTAGCGGATACCTAGGTGATGCTGTACCGGTACCCATCTCAGCTGGCTGGGTGCGGAAGAGGAAAAAGCGAGGGATTGGAGGAGAGAGGGAAAGGGGTGTTCTACTTTCTCAACCCCACGATCAGTCAACTGGGGCTTGTCCTCTTTCACTGCAGCACATGGCAGCCTATACACACACACACTGACACACAAACACACAACAATCCAGTAGCATTACACGTCCTGTAAAACCAACCGTCTGCTTTAGTATAGCTAATTAACGCACCTATTAGCCTAATCAATATACATCCTCTCGCATTAACTGAGGCCAGTGGTGCATAAGGAGGTACTATGGGCAAATAGTCAGGGGTGCTGTATGTGCGTATTCTTTCTCTTTAAGCAAAGTGATAGGTTGATCTTTATAGAAATGACAGTTTATACCCAGGTGGCTTTTGCACAGGCATTTGGTGCAAACCAGAAACCTCACAGGGCTTAGTTAGGATGCATGCGGTTGTATGTTTGTGTGCTTGTGCATTGTTATAGCTAAAAACATGTAGCATTTGAAGGGCTGAGAGAATTGAACGAAAGCATGAATGGAGAGACGAACCACTCCTTTTTTCCATCCTCGCTCGCTTTCATGTACATGGCAGAGGAAATTCACACCTGATGGGGGAAGAGAGAGGTGGAGGTATGAATGAAGCCCTAAAAATATGAAAGGTGGTCATACATGTCAGGAAATGAATGCTTTTGGTTGCCAGACCTCTGACATGACTTGGAAAAAAAATCTGATTACGTGGCTACAAAATCTGTCATTTACTGGTAATGAATTTGCGAGGGTGGTGAACTTTCGTTTTTAGTTATTATATAAAATCGTTGTCCCTTGCACAAGTACAAACGCTCTAGGCGTGTATTAAAAGCACTTGAATAACACCAGATATAACATGCAACCAATTCAAAATGAATGCAGATGAATGCAGCTGACAGCAAATATATGAGTGTATATATTTTATGACTACTAGAAATGATCGAAAATGCTTTTCAAACCAAAAAAAAAGTTTGGGATTTGACCATCAAATTATTATATACCTCATACGCTGGCATCAGCACCACATATCCATCAGTTTATCAAAAACATATGCTTTACCTTTATATATAATCAATCTGAGGCTGAAAATGTATTTGCTTGTCTGTTGCTAGGACACTCCCTTTGAACATTTTATACGAGGCCTCTGATTGGCTGCAGCCAATGATGCAAGTTTCTCACCCCAAATCTTTCCCCTTCGCCCGTGGAAACATGTCTGTCTGCATTTCTTCCTTTCCATCTCTACCTCTGTGTCAGAGACCATCTGAACCTCCTCCCCATCATGCATCTCTCTATCTCTTCTTTGTTACAATCAGATTACCTGGATAGCGCAGACCAGTTTCTCTTTGTTGCCTTCTTATTTCAGATAAATTGTGTAATAAAATCTACTAGCAGTAAGAAAGACAAATAATTAAATCTTAATACAGCAGCTGTTCATTTTCAGTGTTCTGCTCAGTGCTGATTTGTGATTTCTGGTTCTGAGCTGGTGGCACTGACTCTGACCCCCACCTTCCACATGAACATTATATATGTGCTGTACTGTAAGTGGGTCAGGGCAGAGAGTGTGGCATGTCATGTGTGTCTCAGGGAAGTGGCCTGAAGCTGGACAGTCATAGAGCGTGGGAATCAGGAGAGGAGGGGGCTGAAATGTCTCTTCTAACCTTGGGACAAGTTTCCACCATCTCCGCTGCAGCTTGACCCATACATGCATTATAATGGCTATGTGTCGAGCTCAAGGGCTAAATAATGTGCAGAATGCCAAAAAACTTCCTTTTGTGATACTTAAAGGGGCAGTTCACCCAAAAATGGATATTTTGACCATGCATATCGTTTACCCCCAATGCCACTCCCAGGTGCGTTTCTAGCGTTTCATCAGTACTGTGGCACAGGCCCTCTCAAATGGGCAGAAATGAAGTCTTCCCATTTTCAAACACGTATTAAATGCTGTTTTGGATAAATATGGATGGAAATTGTCTGTAGGCTACCTGCAATTTATGTAAGTGTATATATATATATATATATATGCTGCAAACAATTCAGTATTAATAAATAGTATTAAGTATTAAAAAATCAAAATGATTCACAAACAACTACAGACCTTTTTGAAAACTTGTTTGACCAATTTGATCAACAGAGTAAGCCATTGGGTATTAGTTCAAATCCTAAATTGCTATTATAATATAATTAGAAAGATTATTCTCAGGTGGGGGACAGCAGTACTTGAAAAGGGTGTAGTGATGCCCCTAGCTGCTTCAAGACATTTTATCTTCTCCAAAATCCAAGAGAAGATATGTTAAAGAACGTTGGAGCTCAGACAGTGTCAATGGATAGACAAAAACACATTTTTAAAAATATATTTTTTGTGTATATGAAAAACATGGCTTGAAAGGATCACCTCGCTCTGCGATCTTTAGCCGTTTATCTCTGTGAGAATGCTGACATCTTTTATAAGAGGCGTAATGGATTAAATTAGAAACCTCAGTAAAACGTAAGGCTAACGACCCGATAATACTAATGAATCAAGCCTAAACAAATCCAGTCAACTGATAACCTGCGTGCTATGAAATTGCTGGATTAATTGTAAAGTGTAAAGACACACATGCTATTTTTAATAGCTTGTCTGATCCCCTCTTAAAATCCCACTGTACTTTCACTTTAATGACTTAAAGGAATAATATCGCAAATTTTGCCAATGGATCTTATGGCATGTTAATGAAGTTTCAAAAGGAAGCTTAAAAATTTGTCTCGCTAAATGAGGTTAAGCTTTTTATTAAACTTTTTTTAACAACTTTAATTAATTGAACGAATTTGCAACTTCATTTACCCTCAATGCGTTTAACTGTAAGGAACGTAATTGTGATTGATTTTGCAATTTTCACGTTCAGTGTCTCGCTTCAAGTGCTTTTTGGCACTAATCCTTCAAATAAATTGACCTCCATTTTCTTACATACAAAACGTAGCTATACAATATGTACCCCGCTCAAAACAGATGTCACAGGAAGTGGTTACCGATACTATATTAGGTCACGGTGACCTGCGTCCACATTTTGATTTCCTACAGGCTTGAGGCGAGAGCAACGGCTGAGACAGCGCTATGCGAGACGGCATGTCTATCTGCATCCATAGCATGTAGAGACCAGACACTTCACACTGCTGCAGACTCACAGATCTCTTTCAGAAGGGCATGATGTGTCTAAATGACAGTGGATAGTATCCGAGACCGTTTTATGCTTTTGCGTGCATTTTATGATCAGTGCATCACCACATTTGGAAATATGAGAGATTTGCAGATGTATTGGATGTCAGTCAAAATGTCCATTGTCCAAAAAGGACAAAAAGTGGAACAATCTTGCATAAATACTCAAACTGAAAAGATTGAGCTTCAGCTATGTAGATTTACTTAACAAACAGAATAGCAAAAATTACTGTTTTCAGACAGGTTTTCCCAAAATGCGAGAACCGCTGTAGGATTAAAACAAGACTGAGACTTTTTATCTGTGGAGAAGAGGCAAAGTGAGTGATTGTGGAGCTGATACCCGTGTTTTCATCTCCTCTCATCTGTCTATCTGCCCTGCAAAATCAGACCAGCGAAAGCAGAAAAGTTGCAGGCAGATTTCGCACCAAACGCTTTGATGAGCAATCAGAAGCTTGAGGAGCAAGTTAACATAAACCCAAATATCCTCACAGTTTTTAAACTGGGTCATGTTGAAACTTCCATTAGTTAAGGGTTTCAAAAGCCCCCTTGTGATTGAACTGTGCACTCAACCACACTTTTTGGTGTAATTTTACTTTTCTGTCACACACAGAGAAAAAAACTTTTAAAGCATTTATGTAACCATGTATGTAGTTTACCTGTAGTTAACATTCATTTCAACAATTAGGAATACATTCATAAAATTCATAAAAAAAAGACAAACATGGTTATATTAAATTATATTAGGACCTAAGCTATAACTAGTGAACAGTTTAATGTTTATCAACAAAGGGAATAATGCCGGAAGATTACTTTAGGATTAATATATCTTCAGTATTGATGAGATATGTTATGGCAAGGACCCACATCGCTGGTACAGTATCATATGTTTTCTGGATGCTGATGGGATTGCTAGTGTTCTGATGTCCCAGCTAGACGTCTTCAGTCCACCAATAACAGCTCGGAGCACTGGAAATTCATGTCTTTCCAGAACGGTTTTAAACTAAGACATCAGACAAACACGTGATATGAGCTTTATTCCAAGGAGATTGCAAGTGTTCTTGTTATATTTAGCACCTGGTGTTGCTCCCTGACCTTGAGCAGGTGTGTTTAACATGGGCAGTGAGAAAGCCAGAGAAATGGGTGAAACAGACACAAACTGGCAGGTAAACCTCAGTGCAGTAATGAGCCAGAATGGCATTTACACCAATGGCAGTAGGGTCTTTTGTTTTCCCATCAGGGGAAGACGGCAATACCACAATACATAGGGCACATGCCTTTGTGCAAATGGTCACTCTCTTTACTGGTTTCTGGTGTTTTGCTGACAAAACTGATACTAAACACATCATATACTCTCGGGGGATGTTCTGGTTTTTAAAAACAAGAGATAAAAATGAGCCTGAGGGTAGAATTTGGTTATTGTGGATCTGGATATTTCTGCTGTATTTCTATTAAGGAGACAATGGAGCTAAACAGCGGAATTAATAACCCATTTATCCACTCTTGACAGTTCGTTTGATGTTTGCTCATTGTTTGGCATTGTGTTTTTCTAATAAGGTCCCTAAAATGTAATTCATTGGAAAATTCCAAAATCTGAAGCTTCATTTTGTGCTATAATGAATTCCACTCATCAAAAGGAATGAGCAAAACGATGAGAGATTTTCTGCCATCAAGACTTTTGTCTCCTGCCAGCCCTTGAGCAAAGGCACAATGCTAATTTGCAATTGCCCTGTGCGCTATTCTCCGGTCTCAGCCTTTTTTCTTCCAGCGCCGTGGATGGAGAGAGCATGGGGGAGGGGTGGCAGGGGAGAACTGCTGCCTTCTTTCTCTCTCCGCTTCCCGCGCTAGCATGTTTTGCTATTCTCTAATATTGGTGAAGGTGACAAGGGGCCGATGATGGCCGAGTATTGGATTTCCATTCATTCGCTTCATCCGGCGCTGACGCTGCCATCTCCCATCAAGCCCAGCGGCAAGCCCACTGTCAATACCCATTTCTCTTTGAGGACCTGCCATGCTAGGCTAATGCTACCTCCACACTCTGTAGAAGCTATATTGATGCTCATTAAAAAAGTTGGACATGTCATAGACTGGAAGTGAGAGGGATAGGCAGAAAAAGAAAGGAGAAATATCACTATTATTGTTCCCTGACTTCCCTTGTGAAATAAAAGTATACTTAAGCATACAGTACTTTTAATGGGATGCTTTTGGACACTTAGGCTACTTGTATGTTTATTGTAATGAAATGAAAATTTTAGTAGCTTTAGCATAGCAACCAATTCTAACTATTTAAAACTAGTTGCTATTAGAATGCCTATTATTAACATATTGACTGTTTATTAACACTTATATTCTGCATGGCAATATTCTACATCCCTAATGCTACCTTACCAACTATTAATAAGCAGTAATTTAGGATTTCACTAAGGGCAAAAGTTATAGGTAATGGTTGGTAATGAGGGGAACTGGACCTTAAAATAAAGTGTGCCCAAAATGTCCTACTGTTTAAATGTAAATTATACATGATATACATACAATATATACATTATATTAAATTCTATTAGCCCTAGAAACTGTATTAAAATTGTGTTGCCATCTTGTGGCAATATTTTGAATAGAAAAATTGGACCCATTTACAAATTTACATTTAGTCGACGCTTCTATTCAAAGAGAACATCAGAGGCAATTTATAGAGCTTGCAATATTTTCATAACACAGGGCTCAACCAACGTTTTATGTACAATCTATGTGCATAAATTGTAGCTTTTTGAGGACAACAGCTTGTCACTGGGGCAGGACCATTAAATGGTCTTATTTAACAGTATAAAAGCAGCTTACAGTACAGTACTACCTCAAGATTACATCTAAAGTACAAAAATGCACCTTTAAAGGGTAGATAAGGTACAAAGTTTCCTTTAAGGGTATTACCTCAGTAGATCGTTGTTATACTCCTAATTTTCCACATTCCTTTCCTGAAAGTGCAGTTTGATTAAAAACAAAACAATAAATTCAATTTTTTGTGGAGATGCTGTGTTGGTGACTCTAAAACAGCATAGAGTCTATTCAAAAAGCAAAAATAAATGCAGCAAATGGAGTGCAAATGGAACTATAAATGGGCTTTAAACGGGCCAAAACAACTTACGAGCCTGCTGAATGCAGAAGAAAACATCTGTTCCAGTTTCCCAGAGAGCTCTTTATTGTAATGCAAGTCCTTTAGATAAAGTCCCTTTGAAGTGACCCTGTCCTGCCGCAGCATTGTTAGGATGTTGCTGGCAAAGGTCAAAGTTCATTAAGAAATGCTTGACCTTGTGTTTTGTTCACCATGGCATTAACATCAGTCAGACCTGCATTCTACAAATCATTACAACTTTATCCTTTGACATTTAAACACTCTTTCTACTGGGGGTGGACAGGCTTGATCTATGCACTAGGTATGCTCTCAGAGACATTTCTTGGTCCCTGGTGACCCTGGATGACCCTGTCATCTGCACGGTCAATAAGTCTGAAGTCTCTTAACGCAGCAGTGAATTCAATTGCAGGTCATTTTCTGCTAGACTCCACAGCATGCATCCAACATTTTAAATATTGCTAGTGACTTTTGAAAGAAAACATTGTTGTACACTACCGTTCATCATTAGACTAACAGCTACTGGTTATAGACATAGGCCCGGTTTCACAAACGGGGCTTATCTTAAACCAGGACTAGGCTTTAGTTTAATTAAGATATTTAAGCAACTTTTACAAAAATGCCTTATAAGAAAATATTACAATATTACTTAACACAGAACAATGACACTGACATGTTTTAAGATTTGTCAGGGCAAGATTATATTTTCATTTTGAGACAGCTCAAACATGCAATGTAGTCTGGGACTAGCTTAAGCCTTGTATGTAAAACTGGGGGTAAAAGTAATAATTTTTTAAAAGTAAAAAGTATATTTATTGGTAGATTCAATGACGTATACATTGTGTTTATATTTTTAGGTGAAGTGAACCAACAAATTGTCTACTCAGTGAAACTACAGTAGAACTGATCTGGAGTCAGTTTACATCATGTTAGTGGAAGGAGGATCATATCAGTCATAAAGTCACTGCAGTGAGCTGCATGATGCTGCACACTGCTTCAGATTTATGACGGACATTGCCGCATAATGCATTGAGCTAACTGTTTACATGCCTCTTTATTTGGAGGGTGGTATTGAGTGTGTGTGTGTGTGCGTGATGATAGATCGGTGGCTGGCTGTGCCACTTAAGAAATGAATCAGATTGTGACCTGTCGAATCTATCCCATGAATCCCTCCCCAGAGGTTTATCACTATATTGTCTGCCTGACTTGATGGCTTTAATACAAGTCACTGTATGTAAGCACATTAACAATCCAACATTCAGATTTGTAATCAAATTATGTTTCCGTGACAAGTTATTGCAAAAGTGTAACAAAAACATCTGTTTTGCCAAAACAAAATAAGTACTGCTAGCCTATAGAATAAATATTTGAATATAAAACAGCATTAATAGGTTGTGCTAATCTTGTTCTCAGAAATAAGAATGCAATTTGTTTGTGCTTTATTTTAATTACAGTAATGAGGATTTGATAAGGTTTGCATAGTGGCCATGAAAATAATGTCATTAACAGAAAAAACTAAATCCTAAATGGCTTAATAATCTCTTAAGCAAAATTTCAAAACATATGGAGAGATTGTTTGGCAGGAAAATTGCGATGCCATGTTGTTCGCATTCTGAGCCTTTTTTCTGAAATATGTTAATCTGACCATCTCTTTATTTCTGGTTCTTTCTCTCAGGTAGCGGAGACTGATGCTGTGATACTGCGGGAGAAACACACAGGCTCTCATTTGATGCAGTGAAGTGCTCCGTGAGGAAAAACGCAAGCAAAGGTATGGACCAAAACCAATGCATCCCTATTCGTCAAGCCATATGGCACCATATGTGACAAAAAAGATGTGAAAAAAAAAGTGTCTGAAAGCAACTGCATTCTGTCAGCCCACTTCGTGATGGCGCAGCTTTTCTCATCGGTTTCAGCACAAACAGCACAACTCCAATCAAAAATAGCCTATGAACAGATGCCATGCAGAAACATTTATAGATATTAGTTTCCATCTTTAAAGCTGTGCTTATTGCAGTGCAGCCTGCCATTCATCCCTTTATGCAGTAATGAAAAATATACAAATATTTGAGACAAAAGCTTTAGTGTTAAAGTTACGCAACATCCTGGATGTGGCATTACAATAAATATGCATTTCCTTGGTCAGGTCTGAACTAGTCTGAGCGGATCAGAAAGGGACAGTGTGATATTGCTGTGTAAGCACAAGTTTTTGCTCTAGTTTCTGTCTCAGACAGTTGCGATCCGTTTTTGGTCGGCACATCAAGCTGCCATCAGGGTCACTTCCTTATAACTACGTACACTGAGGCTCTGTTCTCAGTATTAAGTTTTACAAAGTCTGCTTTAATGAATTTCCCTGTTTTTACTTTAGCCCAAACAAAAAAAACCTTAATATCAGATCATTTTAATCCAGAAAATAGCAAAACCTAATACAAAAGATTAGGTACTTTCTTTTACTGCAGAGCACAAAGCACAGTGTTATACTCTGTTTTGTACATAGGAAACTGCAGCTAGAGAGATCAAGCTATTGATAAACCTCAGCACTAGTGTGAGCCGGCAGTTCTTTACCCTCTCACCTCATCTAAACCAAGCGCATACGTACCATAGAGAAACGGTTTCACCAGGCTCTTTTAAATTAAGCCCTGCCTTTAAATAGCTGTCAGAAAAAGAGAAGTGTGATAAGAGCAAAGCGATGTTGAATGCAGAGCTGCAGAGGGGAGCGTTGGTAAGGCTGAGAGGGTTCCTGTGGGGCTGTACGGCACCAGCCGCATTAAGACGGACTCTTCACAGCTGGGTTCAGGGACAGCTCTGGAGGTGGAGTACAACGGAGGAACAGACTCGGATAAAAGTGGAAAACTGAGAGGACTAGCAGTGTGAGGCTTTATTAAGGGAAGTCTGAAGAAGGAAGGCGAACATTTGTTGGCTGGTAAGTAAGGGACAGTCATATGTGTCAGGCTGTATGCTTTTTGTTCACGTGACAGATATGGCGGATTAATTATTGGTTGACAGTTTCAGTTTTTCAGTGAGAGCTTTGAGGGATCGAAAGATTGAGGGATCTGAGGTTTATCTGAGAGCTTCTGCTGGAATGAGGTTCAAGGGATAACTGTAGATAGATAGACATTTAGACAGATAGACATTTAGACAGACAGATATGTATTTTTACAGTCATGCCAATAAAGCAATTTTGAATTGAACTGAATAGAGACAGACTGACAGATACAAACAAACAGACAGACAGGCAGAGAAAGACACACAGACAGACAGACAGACATAGACATATAAACAGACAGACTGTTATATACGTTAGACTAGGATTTGGCTGGTAGATGATGAAAGCCTGAGATAGAGAGAAAGTACAGGCGGGAGAGGCAATGTGGTCCAGCCATGGAAACAGGGCTCTACTGGTGGTTGCCAGGAGACAGGCAGAGGGGGATATATTGCCTCTTAAGTGATAAACAGGCTGAGAGGAGCCATCTTTGCATTGTGTGCCATAAGCGAAGGGTATGGCTTGATATGAAAGATTTAAAAGCCTAGATATGAAACAGACAGATTCTTATTTTGAACACTGCCAATATACGCATTTGCGTCTCTTGGGGAATGCCATGATTGGCGTCATCATCCGTGCCACAGTAATCCAGCTATTTTATTTCTTATCAGTCCAGCATTATTCCTCTTGCACTGTTTGCTATCCATTGCCACTTGCAGTTGATATTAAGTGCATGCAAACTGATTTAACAAACAAAACGGATATGTTGATGGTACATTATATTCTGACCAAGTGCAGTGCAATAATGCAGGAACATTTGTTCTACGCAAGTCATTCGTTTCTATTTATGTTATCGTGAGCTGGTTAGCCCCGCCCATGATAAAATCTCATTGGTCCACTTCACATAACATAAGATTTTCACTTTCAGCATGGACAGTCAGATTTGTTATAAACATCAAGTCTGGTTAGAACAGGCAGACCTCAGCTATGTGCTACTATGAAGGGTTAGTGTGAGTTCATTTAATATTAACATGCCATTACATAAAGTGAAGTCACACGATGCTAGACCACCACCAGAAGGTGTTTGTTCCTGCTTATGCAGTTTGTGTCATGATCGCTGCTCTTTTGCTATATTATATCAAATGCTGCATTGCAACAAAAAACATAATTGGGGAAAAACACTAACATAATATTCACATCTTTAAAGGCATGCATTCATTTTACCAAACTGCCATAATGAAGAAAAGTAAGGAATTGGCTTTTTTTTTTTACATTTTATCCCCAAAACAAAGTATTAAAGCAATGTTACAGTACTTTGTGATTTTTCTTTGTTATGTTGTTGAATTATTTTAGACACAAACA
>JAUMHR010000076.1:6256802-6267641 GCA_032361145.1 Enteromius fasciolatus
CAATATATATCGTTATCGCAAGAGGCTGCAATGTATATCGCAATATGGATTTTAGGCCATATCGCCCATCCCTATAGGCTAGCATTAGTTTTTGTGATATTAACACTGTTGACAAGAATTCTGAATTTCTATGGAATCAAATTTTGGTAACAAAGGCCTTAAAGCAAAAATAGTTAGCTGCACATAATATATAACAACTAGACATAGTTATCATCCTTAAAGAGTTTGCAAGAGCTGTGTAAATCTTGTGACCGACTCATTAAAAAGCGGTTTATAAGAGTCACTTGCTCATGAATCAAGCACAGACATGACCAAAATGCCTTAAATAATTTAATTCGACCTGCAGTAGTCTGGAATTTTACTATGAAGGGTCCAACGAATTTCAGAAAGGATATGAGAGACAGAGCCTCGTTCCTGAAGTCCACCACAGTGTATCCACTAACCAATGGATCCACAAAGCTGATCATGTGATGGCGACACTGGGCTTGCTCCTCCTCTGTAACCTTATTGGTGATGATCTCCAGCCCTTTGTAAACCTGCAGTGAAAAACCAACGAGATCATATAAACAGTGAAGCAGCAAGAAGTAAAGTAAATGTTGCATGCTTCATACGCCTCATTACACGTTTTGTTTGGTTCATCATGACAACTACATGAATCCTTAAAGAGAAAAACTCTTTTTTTTTTTTGCTCTGTCCTACATAATTATTGTCCTGATTCTTCATGAGTATTGTAGTGTTTGTATTGAACGGCAGCAGAAAGAAATTTGTGTGCACCTCAACAGAAAGATCTATCATCTTTGACAAAACTCCATGAAAACATTAGATTCCAGTATATGAATGAACAAGAACCAGCTCTGAATTTGCAACTTTCAAGTTATGTGGCAGCAGTCTATAAGTAGACATCATAAAGCACTGTGGTCAGTCAAGGAACTTGTCAGGGGTTTCAAGATCAAGGGCATGCATGCACCACCGTGCCTAAATTCAGAACAGCTTACCGTAACTCCTCTGCCCTTGCGTGCCGATTTCGGCAAGTTAGGAAGAAATGCTACTGAATTATTGACATCTTTTCCCCTGTGCTCTCCACAGGACATCCCTGCCAGAGAAATCTTGTTGAGGTGAATGGGGAGAACAGCATAAAAGGAGAGACAGGAATTCAGCCCATTCTCTCCAGAGCAGAATGGTAAACACCAATAAAGAGGCACATTTAAGATATGCAGAATGTCTTAATCGCCTCAGAACTTGGCATGGTACTGCCGTTCTGTTTTTTACGGCCCATGTAAAACGCCTGCCTGTTAGAGCCAGCCCTCTTGAACGCAATACTTCAAATTTACAGGCCTCTAACTCTGAATACTTGGAATCAATAACCGCTGTTTTTCAATCTTGAAAATAAAAAAAAAAAACACAGAGTTGGGTCACTATGCTTGTTAAGATAGACTAACAAAGCAGGGAGTTTACCAACAACCACATAAACGCGGCGGCGCCTGAGTACAAAACACAACATTTTTGGTTACTGTAACACTGTTGCCAAAAACAATGCGGTAAAACTAAAGTTCATCAGGTCAGGACAAGTTGCTGAATAACGTTTATATGTAAACGTGGGTGTTCATTTGTTAATTTGCCTTGCTCTTATCCATAAACTGCCAGCATGGACAATCATTCACATTAAAATCCTAATGAGTTACCTATGAAAAGAGCATTTTAAGACCACTGGAAAAACAACAACTAAATGTTAAGACTTGCCAATACTCAGTTAATCGATCGAAAAGCAAAGCACATGGCCTGAGATACCAGCATGTTGGGAGCTCCACAGCTCTGTAGAGAGGGCATTTCAGGTCAGGTGACAAATGAGGGTGGTGACAAATTCTACAAATGATGGAAACAGCACTAGATATCTTTAAAATAATAATAATAACAAATAAAAAAAAAGGACGATTATTGTGCTACCGACAGAAGTAAAGTAATTATTAAATAATTATTTTTGTTTTCTTGTGTACTGTATTTTTGTTGCTTGGTTGAACTGATGGCACATGGACTATTTTAATGATGTCCCTTTCTGGGTCTTGATCGTATCAGTTGCGTTGCTGTCTATAGATGGTCAGAAAGCTCTCAGATTTCATCAAAAATATCTTAATTTGTGTTCCAAAGATGAACAAAGATCTTACAGGTTTATAAGGACATGAGGGTGAGTAACTAATGATAGAATTGTATTTTTTTTTTTGGTGAATTATCCCTTTTATGCAAAGATACAGATGAAAATCTATCCCAAAGTGACATTTTAAAATTCGGCAGACCAAGTGAGATAACTGAACACGTTTTTTGTATGAATATGCACGAAAATATATAGTTTCAGAATGTAATTTCAACATAATTGAAACTGCAGTTAAGAGAGTGAAACTAATCAGTTTTTGTTTCAGTTTTGTCTCATTTAATTGCCTCTGACTGCCTATTCTTTATATGATTTCAACTTTTTTTGCCCAACTTCAATTGTACTCTACTTTTCCACATTATTTTCTACAGTAGGAAATAGGGACGTAACGGTATTATAAATACCAAATTTTTTCGATACTACCGTAGTCGCATAACTCGATAAAATGTTATGTCTTGTGAAAAAATTTTGCTCAGGCGAATGGAGCGAACGGGAGGCAGCTGGAACATCAGCCCAGCCCATCAGCCCAGGTGTGGCCATCATTCTTTGCGGTCTGTTGTCGCTACAGATCAGTGTTGCCAATTTAGCGACTTTTTAGACCCCCTTGGTGACACTCTTCCCCTAAAAGGGACTAGTGACAAATCTAGAGACTTCTTGGACAAACCTCAGCGAGTCTCTGGCAGTGCCGCGCCAGCATCTGTTCTGTTCAGCTAGCGGATGACGTCATTACATCATCACTGACGTAATGAATATGGAAATTGACGTATGACGTTATCTAGCGACAGGTTAATTTAGATGTGTGGAAGGTTTAATCATTTTGTGTTATTAAAATTGAAAAATTGAAGTTCCTGTTTCAAAGTTTACAGATAGATGGCTAATTTGTATGCCATTGATATGTTCAGTACTCATGTAAACTGTTTAATAAACACTTCTGGCACTTTTTTGAGTCTCTTCATTAGTTTTGTTTTTCCTGTAAATGATTCAATAAATACCGTATCGTGCCATTCATACCGAGGTATTACCGTACCGTTATGTTTTGATACCGTTACATCCCTAGTAGGAAATAAAATCGAGGATGCAACGTGCTTCATCAAGGTTAAATCTGAGAGAAAAACCATTACCAACCAAAAAAAAAAAAAAAACAAGAAACCTAGCAACTACCACAGAATTTTTTTTGCTGCATGTGTTCTTTCGTTCTTCCAAGAGGTTGTACAAACATGTATGAGCTACCCTACAGAATGAGACTAAAATTACATAAGAGAGACACTACAAGAAAAAGGGGGTAGGGGTGCATGTGTGTGGCAAAGTATGACAGAAGGGCCTGTGAATGCAGAGCCTGGTCATGTGGCTCTCATTTGGGGCCACGTTTTTTAAGTGCTTCAGGCATTAGCAGGTTTTGTTCCCTGCACCCGTTTGTTACCACCTTTCATTAAGCTCCGTAACAGCCTCTCAGTGATACAGAGCCCACCCTGCACTCCAGGCTTCAAATGACCAGTGCGCCCCTTCCCCAGAGTTTATTTAATTTTTTATTCGCTCTAGTAGTTTAATAAAAGGCATGTTTAATGTGGCACAAAAGCAGACGTGCCTGTGAGGGATGGAAGTACAACTTGTTCAATGTGTCAAGCTGGTGTGTAACATGTTGTCAATCATTTTACAGATGAAACTGGAATATTTTGACCCCTCCAAATTTGTGGAAAAATGTCAAAGTACAACATACGAAAGTTATATGGGGAAGCATTCGTAACTGGCTATCATTTCATAAACATTGTCACAACCTTCCTTCCCATGAATCGAACAAGAATTTCACCAATTACAATTTTTCCAAAACTGTCAGATGTTTCACGCAACATTTATTCATATTCAAATTTTAACAGAGGTACATTTTATTGGATGTGCTATTTTGAGTACAATGATTTTACAGAAGGGATACTGGAACTGGAATATTCTGTTCACAAAATATGCGGAGAAACACTTCAATATATTCAAGATTGTCATGCAAAGAGCATATAAAATTTAGCAAATAGAATTACAGCCATGATTTAATAAACACTGGCACAAACTCGTTTTGACAAAATTTTGTACATATTTTACAGGGTGGCTAATTTTGTATGACTCCACTCGTACAAATTCATAGGATTTGTGATAAAATCATACATGCTTCACGAGTTGCAAATTCAACTTTATGAGTGGCCTATAACAAACGTGGACTTCTATATCTAACCCCATCCCCAAACTTTCCTATCAATGGGAATCATGCAAAATCGTACGAGTGAGGTTGCACAAATTCATATGAATTAGCGACCTCGTAAAAATAAGCACGAATTGGTCGTGAGACTGTGTTGAAATTTCTCACAACCAAACAGATTTCGAACTGGATGAGCGATTTTTTGTTGAAGGAAAATCTGGGGAAAACTTGTGTTTCAATGTACAACAACAAACTGTACTTTTGTTCCTCTAAGGCTCATTTTTGTTTGCATTAAATGTTAACCAACTAGTTTCCTGACTTTCATCTCACAGACATGTTTGGCTGATTAAGCCATTAAATTCTTTTTTACGATTAGCCTTTGTTGTGTTTGCCTCGTTTTGTCTGGTTGACGTCGCAGTGCTGAAGTCCTGCTGTTTGGTCTCATGGCCTTCCATGACTTGAATGGCAGGCATCTAATCCCATGCAGCTGCCTATGTGTGCATGTGTGTGTGGACATGTTCTAGAGAGCCAGAGTGTCTAATTGAAACTCATTATTAATGAGGACAACTGGTCCGCGAGGGGGGGGTTAAAAGAGAAGAGTGGAAACAGGAACAGAACAAATGTGGACTCCTTATTTCACATCCACAATTTCACATTTTCCAACTGTAAAAGAAGACAATAACAACATTTACGAGGTAGTGGCAGTCGCAGCAGGGTGAGAGAATCCAAGCGCTCAGAATACACAAGAACAGAGCAAGAGACGGGCGACACAGTCATCACAAGTTCGCTTGTCGCCCACAGCCCAACGGGGTGGGGACAATTTTTCTTTGTGTGAGACTGTGTGAATGAGAGTGTGTATATATGAGACCCAAAGAAAAAGAAAGACAAAAAGCAAAGGGAAGAAGGGGGGAATGAGCAAAAAGGGTGTAGTGAATCCAGTGACCCAAACCGCAAACACTCAGACGAGTCCCCAGACAATGGCTTTAGTGTTGAGCTATTAGAGCCAGCCGTGGCTGATCCACACAGCACCTCAGGCCACGCACGAGACAGCTGCTCCCCACTATTCATACAGGGGGAGGGCCATCGAGTGGGAGGAATGGAGACAAGTGACAGTATGACCAACAGCAAGATTGACGCAAGTCATGACAACTAACTAAATATTACAAAAACATTTTGATGACGGTAAAAGCTGGAATCCAGAATCACACACTTTCTAAGTACTATACTACTTGATGAACCTACTTGAACATATAAAAATAAAAAAAAAATAAAAATACAAGGCAAGCAGATTACAATATGAGACTTTAAGCACAAAAGACTGGCATTTAAATAAGACGTCTACTTTTTACATGTAGACCATATACTACATGTAGAAGACACAATCTTCTCCTCCAGAGCTGCTGAGTGTCACTCCATCTGATGCAATATTGACATCATATACTCACAAGAACATAAACATATTGTAAATTACTAAATTGCCAATGCTTTATGAATTCAACTGATAATGCATGCAATTCCATTACTAAAAACTGAATTGAACCATTAAAATCTAGATAAATTCAAACAAGAATGTTGGAAAAATAAAATGATTTTTCATAAAATGAAAAATTATTTTATAGAACCTTGGCAGTGTAATAAATTGCTTTTATATGCTTTTATATTAGTTAAATTTAAATTGGGACGCGTTACATTCCTCATATACTCATACACATTTTGTAAATTACTAAACTGCAAAGCAACAGACTCTTACTCAGAGTTAGTTGGTCACGTCACTCGCCATTCACAAATCTTCTCCCATGGCATCATGGGATTGTAAAGTGTCCTTTGGATGCGCATTTAATCTGAAGTCATATGGCATTCATTTTCTGAATTTTGACTGCTCTTTTGCAAAATAGCTACTATGCAAAGCGTACCTAAAACAAAAGAATGAGAAATCTCTGTCTTTGGACTGTAACATCTCATACACAAGGCTAGTAAACAGTCTGGGACACACCATGTTTCACCTGGTATAGCTCAAGCATTTAGGAAAGTAGTAGCACACCACTCCTCAAAAAGAGGCGCATTATGCATTTATAGCAAAGACTTCTGCTTCTGTATCAGAGGTGGAAACTGCAAACTGAGTTTCTCCAACACTTTACCTCCCACTACACATCTATAGCACCCCAATCGTGCGGTCATTCACGCTGGCCCACTCTCCTGTGTCTTTCCAAACCGCTGCTCCTCTCCTCCAGGAACGGCTCAGTGAAGCCAAGCTAATAAATCATTCACGGTGTCGCTCTTTCCCCTCACTTTAGCGCTATCGTGCAGTCATCATTTGTGGAGGCTTACTGAATCGCGCCGTACTCAACACCCCACCCACAACTAACCCATTTCCGCACCTCCTTTTAGTTTTTTTCTAAGAGGACAGAACAGGGTGCCAGAGGAGATGAGCAATGGAGAATAAATGAGAGACATCTCTTCCATTTCTCGCTTCAGTCTGCACCGAGAGACCAGCGCGCAGAGTTTAACAGGATATCAGGCCGATCTTGAGCTCTGTCGAGGTTTATCAGATGCTGGGATGAATGCAGACGTCACAGCGGGCATGTGCTGTGCCGCCAGTCCAAGGCAGCCAGACAGACTGACACAATTGGATTTTCATTCATTCAGCTCAAATTGAATTTAGCTGCTGGTGTGTTTGGCAAAAGGGGGGAAATGGCTCCTTCCAAAAGCATTTAGCGCCTGAGCAAACGCAGACAAACTGCCTCGGCCCTTCAAAGCAAAAAAGGCCACATTAACCCTTCCCTTGTCATCTACATCCTTAAATTAGGTTATAAATAATTTGACAGCTGTTTAAAGTAATGGTTATGCCTTAATTGTCACTTCTGTCATTATATATGTTTTTCAAACCTGAACACTGTTGATGTTTGGCTGTGGAATCCTTTTTTTATTATTATTATTATTTTTATGGTGAACCTGGTCACTAAAAACTGGAATAGAGCTGCATGAACATTCTACAAAAGTTATTTCCATGTTCCACAAAATAAATTAAAAGCCTATGAATATATGGCAGCTATAAGAGCCAATAACCAATAGAGAAACTAAAGTTGTTTTAGTATTTTGCCTAAATTATAAAAAAAAAAAAATGAAAACGGGACAAATTTTAATGAAAAATAGCTAAAAGAAATTTGAATACAATTAAATACAAATATTAAATGAAAACCTAAAATATTGAACAAAAACATTAAGGGAAAAAAAAACATTTAGCATAAAATTACTAATACTGGAATGAAAATAGAAATATAAAATAAAAGCTTATTCTAAATTGCAATAAACATTAACAGCATACAAATACTACAATAACACTTGTAGCAATATATATTTCAACCTCACATATAGTTTTAAAAGTAGATTAGGTACAAAGGAAGCACATTTGAATAACGTTAAAATGCCTGGGTCAATTATTCTATTAAAAATAAATCTAATATTATTGCAAAATTAAAATCTATTAATTAATTGACAGATGAGGCGCATTGTAGCAACTGTATGACTAAACCTCTGGGAATGGACTCATTTGCAGAGCAGCCTGATTGCCATAATTGCTGGGTACATTTACAAGGCAAGGCCCCTGTGGGTTTCCAGTGCTGTCCATGCAGCTTTCAAACAGCAGGTTCTGTCTGCTTTGAGGTCCGATCCATTAATAAAGCATGCAGGGAGATGTTAGTGCGAACAAGTGCTCAAACAGGTGCAACACTTTATCAAAGAGCTCAGAAAAAAGGAGCAGAA
Organism: Enteromius fasciolatus; assembly: GCA_032361145.1. Lineage (NCBI taxonomy): Eukaryota > Metazoa > Chordata > Actinopteri > Cypriniformes > Cyprinidae > Enteromius > Enteromius fasciolatus. The sequence goes on from JAUMHR010000076.1 coordinate 6,264,896, forward strand.
ATTAGACAAATGCTTTAAAGGACTGCGTCTAGCACAGTATTCAAATCAGGTTGATAAAGGATTCCCTTTGAATTACGGTTATCCTGTGAAACAGGAGAGCAAAGATGAGTGAAGGCCTGTCATTTGTCATGTGTGGAAGTTAGTGGAGGAGAGCGAGCTTTGAAAGCGTCTTCACATCATGTCACAATGTTAAATAAAATTCACGTAAATAGTTATTGAGGAAGTGAATGGACAGGAGACAGGAAACGCTTCAGAGTCAAGGTGCATTTACTAAAGGGTAAATGTTTGCTGGATTCTAATGATAATGAAATGTTGACAAAAGAGATTAAAAAATGTATGAGAAATCTAATTAAAAAGCAAAAAAATGTAGTGCATCCGAAAGTCAGTCAACTCCTGTTCACAAGTCATGAGAAATGACTCATTACCTGAGGTCAAAGGCCAAGGTTTTGGGGAATTATGCGGAGAGCAAAGGTCCAGTTATTAGTGCTAAAGTTCTTGAGAAGAAATCTGAGAAACATGTGATACTGTGCCTGTGAACCTGAATGATTAGGTCTCTTTGAAGTTTTTAAGTGGTTTCACCACATTTTAACAGGTGCTTAAACACAGGAGTGTCCAAAGTTGGCCTATGGTTGCCTAAATTTGCCATAAGTTTAAAAAAACTAAAAGGAAAACATGCCACTGAAGCACATTTTAATAAAAAAAAATGGTAACTTTATTTAATATATAATTAAAACATTCATGAAATATTTTGTTTCTCTAACAATCTTGCCATTACTGTATCAGAGAGATGGCCACACATCTTATCTTAGGAAACACTTGTTTGATAATCTGACATCAAAAATTCAGCATCTTACTCAGTTGACCCAATAAGCATGACAGCTTTGCATTGTACCAATATATAATCTCCCTATTATTAACTATAACATCACCACTTTAAGGAGAGCCAACGGCAGCCCCGTGTTATTAGTTACCATTCATTATAGCTAGGCTACAGGTCATTGTATCTCCAACATGACGGCGTGAGTGTTCGTACAGGTTTTTCCGGGGTGTCTCGTTTTTCCGTAATCCATGTTACCATGATACCCTTAAACGCTTTGGATTGCTTTTACACCGATCAAAAGCTGACACCAGCAAAAAGTAGTACGAATCGGTTCCGCATCAGTGAATCCAAACACCCACTAAAGTCCATTAATAACCATTTGCGTTAAGGTCTCTCGGTCCTTCACTCATGTGAATGGCCAATGAAAAAGGCTGCTGGGATCTTGAAGACCTTGTGTGAATGGCAGGATGCCCCAAGCATCTAAAATCCCTTCTTACTTTTCTCAGGTTACAGCCTTAGAGACCTCTGCTGGGGTTCCCATGAGCAGTTTGCTGACCCGAGGTCCATTGAATCCTGCCCCCTTTGACCTTTCAAGTCACTGCTCGCTCCAACAGCAAGAATTTGGGTACCAGACTTCAACAATCCATTATTCAAATATTCAATCCTAACCTGACCACAAGAACAATCGGTCGCTCTCTCGGCTTAGTCCCATTCTAACCCTCCGTACAGTACTGCCATTCAAAATGTAAATAGTATCCTGTGTAAGCCGTTGAATGTCCAATGAAAGCTACTGAGCATAATAGGCGTTGAGGCACCAATTCAGCATGTCAATAGAGGCTTCCCAGCAGCCTGCCTGCAACAGAACTCAACAAAAAAAATAAAAAGCACAACTCACTCTTGCACAAACATGCATTTACTATCTATGAACAAATGCAATACTTTTCAATATAGTGTACAGATATAGCAAGCACACATTTACTGCTTCTGGGTCAATCCAAAGCGCTCATTGTGTTTCTAGTGGAGCGTTACACCAGCGAGGGGTCTTGGAGGAGCCAGCTTGCAGCTCAGTGTGTGAGCAGTGGATGGGACTGCAGTGCAGCACAAGGGGAGGAATTTTATTAGCGTAACCCAATTAACTGCACCAGGTGACAGCCATGCCACTCTCAATAGAGCATTACATCCTCAAGGAGGCCGCATAAGGGAAGGATAACTATAGGTTCAAATTTTCTTTGGAAAATATGAGGGGCGTTTGCCTTTAAGTCACCAAGGGGCATTTCTAGAGTATTTTTGAGCATTCAAATTAAGTGTGATTAACAAATAAAGGCTGACATGTATTGTATATTTTAGAGTGAAGCACAGCACTGTGTTTGTTTATCCGTTCACAATCCAGTGCTTTCAGTTCAACGGCTCAGTTCACAGTAAAGATCACTGGACACAGAGTCTGAAATTTTTGCATGCGTTTTTCCATTTTTTCTATCGACATCCTTTCCTATCAAAATGCATGCTAAGGATGCAGAAACACAGAATATTTAACTTTAAAAATTTTAAATTACATTTTTTTTCATGACGGGCAAAAGTTTCAGATGTAGTTTGCAAACATGATTGACAACATAAGATCATATTTATTTTTTAACGTGTAAAAACTTCAGACAAACGTTTTAGACTTTAAAAACGTTTTTTGTGCAGTGGCCTTAACTTGGCACCTCATGTGTTTTTTTTCCCAAACTTGAAATTAAAAGTTGCTTTTAAAGTAAATAAAAATGTAAATAAAACACTAATTTTAGATGTTCCCTTGATGGTCTAAAGATTAAGAAAAGAATTTTACTGACAAGGTGTGCATAATATATCGTAGGGCTGGGCGGTATATGTATCGTGCGATATATTATGCGCATCTCATCAGTAAAGACGGTTCTTTGATTAGCGCTA
>JAUMHR010000076.1:6276634-6287943 GCA_032361145.1 Enteromius fasciolatus
ATTTTTTTATACATATAAGAAAAACATTTTAGAATTTACAATGCTGATGTTAAACGCGTCATACCATTTAATATAAAATGATTGTGTAAATGTCATGTAAATAAATTTGGGTAAAATAGCTTCTATGAGATTACATATTTACTTCAAGTAAATATTTTAATAATTTATCAAAACTTTTGTATGTTTACAGTACTACGCTAAATGGTCACACACAAATTATTTAGAGTTAAATCATTTATTTAGCATTTTTATGATTTAGTTCATCATAGCTTTTTATTAATATAATATAATATAAAAAGTCATTTTTAAATATTAAAAGTAATCTAAAAAAAAAGTAGTCAGAACTAGCTAGAAACTGACTACAGTTTTAATAATGTAATCTACAGAGCTCTGTTGGCACAGTTTTAATCGTTTAATTTGCTGCTTTGACAACACTGTTGACTTCAGCAGGTCGACTTGTGCACCTTCCGGAAGAACACGGGTATGAATAGCTCTCTTCCGTCTCCATGGCAACTGAGCGTTCTGCGCCAAGGAAAAGAGAGATGATCGTTGCTATGGCAAAGAAGGCCACTACGACGTGTCAACTAAAAGTGGCTCTCGCTAATGAAACGATCAAATCGAGTTCACACACACTCTTACAGGTGTTGATGGAGTGAAATAGCTCTTATGCCATGCATAAGAAACCGTGCGCTATTTTCTGGCATAACTGAGTCAGGGTAATACTGTTTAAACAGTATTCCATAACCAGTCATTGCCCCTCTGATCCAGATATTACTTAAGAACTGTCAAAAATCTGAAATGGACGGTTCATGTAATTGATGTCATCATTTTCTAACAGCAGATCAGTACAGCGTGACCTTTTGCTGAATTAGAAGAACAAAAATATAAAATTGCAATGCTGAAGGACAGCGGAGTAGATTATGTATGGGGTTTTTTTTTTACATTTGAGATGCATTATTTGTTACGTGTTGAATTTATGCTTTAAAAAAAAAAAGAGCAGAGCTTGAAGTCATATCATGACAGTGTATGAAGAAAATCTGTAAGACTAGTGTGACCATGGCTTCAGTCACTCACTTTCATTGCATCTTTTTTACACAAAAAAGTTGAATGGTGACTGAAGCATCTCCACAGAAGTCAATCATATTGGTTTGGACCAAAATGAGGGTTAAAAATGACAGAATATTCATTTATTTACTTAAAACTATTCTCTTTTGTTCTGTTAAAACGTGTAATTTTCATGGCTTCAGATGTATAAATGCTAACAAAGAAAGACAAGCACACTGACATGATTTGAACTGAGTTTATTTTATTGTTTTCCCAATTTTGAGTTTATGTATAACAGGCTTATGAGGTACACAAAACTGAGTGCTTAGACAATGCTGGTGCCATTCTCCTCCCATCATGACACCTGACGACAAGGAACCAAAGTGAAAGAAAAAAAACAGAAGGTTACTGATGGCTTATGCATATTTTCCCATTTTGGCCAATTTTAAAGCTGAATGTACAAACAAAAAAAATCACCTCAATCAATCAGCGGTGATTGCTTTGAGCACATTGCCTTTTTTTATTTTATAAATAATTGCATTAGAAATGACCATGTGCATTAACTTCGAATAACAATGGTCATATTTGGAAATAAGTAAGCATACGCCACCAGTACAACTTTATATTTAAATAGAAATCAAACAATGATACAAATAATTCTGTAAGAAAATATAATTAGTACAAAATTCTTTCAACAATTTTTTTTTCTGCCAAAGCAATAAGCCAAAGAAATTTCCGAACACAAGGGAATAGGCAGTGAAAACAGCATAAAGTGGCTAGTGACGAAAATTAAATGTTGATAGTGTTGTTTTATTTAACTTTTTGAATTTTTTTTTCTTTTACTTTTCTTAACAAAAATAGAAACTTTGAGATACTCTTAGGGAAGGCAGGTGGCCCAACCAAGTTTTAGGACAAATGACAGAAAAATAGAAAATAAAGTCTATTAACAGTGCTGATTTTCATATTCAAAACACAAGCATGTATTTTTACACAGTGTCCTGTACACCACTACAATTATATACATATGTCCAAAGAATATGCCAGAGTTTATATACACTGCAAGGCTGTGCTGGACACTGTCCTGAATGTTGAAGATAACAATAACATACAATAACTGAAAAGAAAAAATAGAACACAATGTAACAAAGGAACAGTGATGCAACTTCCTGTCTGTTAAACTTACACGATCATCATGTGGCAATGGGGGCACACAGCTCTCCTTAAATTTGGGTTAATTTAGATAAAGCACTATTAACGGAGAAGTCACATTATTCAAAGACCCTTAAATATATTTACCCAGACGGATTCAAGATTCCGCCGCAAAAAAGGGGTCTTGGCGAATTAGATCAATTTCACATGCATATAAATTGCTACATTTCAAATAATGCCTAAATTGGCATGCTAATTCAATGAAATAATACTTTCCCGCCCAAATACTATAGCTTTCACGGATTTAAGATAACGCACATTCATGGTATACATCTTCAAAATTCAAATGAAAACCAGAAATAATGACCCTCTTTGGAAAATATTTGAACCAGTTCCACAAGTATGTCTTCCCCTGTTGCAAGGCAAATGTGCAAAGAACAAAAACTGAAGAACTAAATCTCAGAATATAGAGTTCGTTCCATTAAATATTCCGCTTCTGGAAAAACAAACAAAAGAAAAAGAAAAAAAAACAAGGACTTTTACACAGTTCCTATTGAAAATATGGCTGGACTATGAAGGTTTATGCACGTTTGAGTTCAGCGAGTCTCCGCAATAACTGCTGTTGCCTGTTTTTCAGCTGCTTCTTCTCCTGGGCCTTCTGTTTGTCACCGACATGAAGCGTATGCAGGTATTCTGTGGCCTTGGTCAAGATCACAACTTTTGGTGTCTTTGGACAGTCAACCAGGCCTGGGATCTCATCCCGCAGGGCCAGAAAACGGGAGCGTAGGTCATTGCGTCTCTTCCGCTCCAAAAAGTTGTGTGTCTTCCGCTTGTCCGTGTCCTCACAGTCCGAACTCTGAGGGCTGGATGGTTGGGATTTGAAGTGGTAGGATGTGTGTGTTGGAGAAGCGGAGACAGTCTGAGATGGTGTGGGGACTGAGGGAGAAGGCAAGGAGGTTTTTCTTTCTGGGGTTTGGGGTGTAGAACCCAGTCGTGGCTGCGAGGTCTCTTGCCTGATTTTCTTGCGAGGAGGCTCCTCTTCAGGATAGCTGTCAGGAGAGCGGGCAGCGTAGTTGTGCTGTTGCTGGTGGATAGAGATGTGGAAACGCTTCATGCAAGGGTCATAAGGGTCTGCACGAACCGTGATGGTCACCGGTTTACGGGCGTTCACCAAACGCGACTTGTTCTGCTTATGTTCCACCGTCACAACATCAATCTCTTCATCATCTGAAAGAACAACAGAAAGAAATGTAGGTTGACTATAGACATATCAAGCATAATGCCACTTCCATGTCCAACACCATTCAATTCTCCAATCCTAAGCATGTTACAAACTAAATCTAATTAGACAGGTGCTAAAGCTAAAGGATTAATCTTAGGTTTCTATTAGTTCCCTATTGACAGCAAGAGGAAAATAAATGAGGTGTCGAACCACAATAATGAACTTGGATTCACCTCTGATGTGCGTTTTGATAAGAGAAGCATCTGATCTGAGTTCCCTCTTCTCTGATTTCACTATGCAATTACTTCTATTGCGGAGCACAAAGCCGAATGTCACAAAACCAGAAATTCACTATTAAACGTAATAATAATGCAGTAGTAGTCAATAGGATCTACTGTTGTTTTGGACACCTTTGAATTTCATTAACATCGAAAACCATAAATTCTGTATTTTGCAAAAGAAAGGAAATCTTACAGGTTTGGAAGACATGAACAAATGATACAGAATTTTCATTTTGGGTAAAAGTTGCAAGTGCACTTACAATGCTGTAAGTGCACTAACAGTCCATTCATGAACAATTAAGTGGCCCTTAAGACATAGGATTCAAGCATCCTTATTATTGGTTTCTGCTGCTGGCACCACCCACAAGTAAAACAATTCCTCCTTTTCTTTCACTTGAGGAATGTGGAAGCTCAGCACATCATTATATTCCACACATAATAAGTAGAAATCTAGATGAATTGCCAACCTAAACCCCGTGGCACTAATGCAACTTTTCTATGCAGGTACGTCAGGTTTTGGCTTAGTTCTACTTAACGCACAAATGAAGGGTAATACTGCACTGCGTGACCCTACACACTCAGTCAGGTGTCAAAAGAAGGCGTCAGCCCAGCATGCAATGCACGGTTAAGCAAGTATTTGAGTTTTAGCGCTCAAAGTCAACGGGCTCGTGCTTACCAGAGGAGTCGGTGCGAGATTCCGACCCGGACGACACCTGTTTCTTGCAGCTGCTGCTTAGAGGGAAGGTAAGGACAGCTGCTGGATCCACGCAATCTGTCGCCAAGTTGTTGTCCGCAGGGACGCACTGCGCCTTGCTGGAGAGTTTCGACTGCGCCGAGCAGGACAAGCGCTCGCTGACAACTTTCTCCAGCTGCTGACTGGCGGAGAAACTGCTCCACATGCAGTCCTGAATAATGATGGAGCTCAAGTTCTCCAGAGTCTCCTCCGCATTCAGCTTCCACGGTCCCTCCTGCTCGTCGTCCTGCCCCAAGAACTGGGACATCCACTCAAGCCTGTCCCCTGGAGATGGAGCGGTCCCTTCCAGTGTCCTGACGGGCGACATGGGCGGGGTTGGCACCAGCTCGAATTTCTTCCAAATGTCCTCACTTGGTGCGGTCGATTTGAAAAAGAAGTCCTCGTCCAAGTTGAGGTCGTCGTAGAAATAGTGCTGATATTGGTCGTATTCCTCCATCTCCCACTTCTTATTTCGCGATGCGTTTGCACTGATTCCTGGCATTGGCGGCTTCCTCAGAGATCAAGATCTGAAAACCACAATTGATCGGCTTTTAAAAACAATCCGATCTTATGGTGCTCTGCGAGGGATAATCAACTTCAAGCACTTCATTTTTATTTTTAATGAGCTTCGGGTATATATATCTCATTACAGTTCATTTAGATATTTGTTATAGTTGTAAGTATTTTAACAATTATTCATATTAAATTATCCTAAATAAAGCAAATGATTATTCAAATATGCATGCAAATCTAAATATTATAGACGCCTAGCAGATAACAGGCTATACAGTATTTGGTCTGCAAGCACTTCCACTATACAGTACAAAACTTAAAGTTTCCCAGTATACTTCTATTACATAACACAACATGCTTCATGTAAGTGCATATACTACTACGAGTGAATACGGTCTCGAAGAATTGCTTTTTTCGTCGTAAAATGCCTCAAAAACGATTGAGATGAACCCAATAATTTAGACGCCCCTTCCTTAAACACTTACCGTAACACAGAGCTGGGAGTCAGAATGTTGCATGTCATTTGAGACGCGAAAAAAATGTGTTGCGGTTCACCGGCGAGCTCCAGCTAAATGTTTTGCACAAAAAGCTTTCATGTCAACAAGTTAAGAAAGCGTCATCAGCTGCGTGTTGAATAATCCTTTCGTGTTGGGTTGCCCGAGTGTGGTTTTGTGTTATCCGGCTGTTGTTTATAAATTGAGTTGCGAGGATGTTTGTTAATTTGCAGTCCGCTTCTTCGTGAGAACTTCGCGTGTTTTATAGCGCCTGTGTGATCCCTTCTCAAGCCGCGGCTCGCGCTCACTATGGACACCTGAATCGAGTACCGCACAATATTACCCAGCCAAAGTAGTGAAAGGATTTGCATACAAGGCGGGTCGTAGTGCGATGACCACGCCCGCCGCTTAAAGCGACAGGGTCTGCTTCAGCGGTTCAATTGAGGTTCAAGCGTCTAGATAGATTCGGATGATTATTGAGAGAATATGCTGTGTACTTTTCAGTTCAGATTGGGAGACACTTTTAAGGTGATATACTTTTTTTATCAGCTTGACAACCAATAGAAATACACAAGTATTAAATATGAAAATGTGTTATATATTATACCAGTCAGAAAATAACTGGACTCATTCAAACATGCAACATAAATTGGCATAAATGTTCCTGATATTTAAACTATAAGTTATTTAAAATGTATATTGCTGTTTTATGATATCCCGCTCATTAAAAATACCATACAATTGAATAAAAATCTATCTATACAAACATCCCTGAAACAAGATGAATTTACTTGAAATGTACTTTAAAACTACACACGTTAGCAATTGTTTTTGTTGTTGTAGTTTTTTTGTTATGCTACCAATAAATACCAAAATATATTTAATCATATATTTAAATTAATTATATAAATATAAAAAACTGTTTACCAATAATGATGTAATAAATTAAATAAAAATATAGGCTAATAAATCTTATTTTAAGACGCTTAAAAACAACTAAACAACCAAAAAAATAAATGAATGTATGAATGGCAATTAGTTTTTTACTTTTTGGTTGGAAAAAATGTTTTAAAAATGCCAAGACTGCTAATAAAAGGGAGCTTATTGTGTCCAATAATAATAACAATGCAAAATCAATTGTAATGCAAGCAAATCATTGCGCATTTGATTTGAGAAAAGTAAGTGATTAGCCAAGATCTTGTTTTGTTTTTGTCTCACAAACAACAGCAAATCTGTAATTTTGGACTGTATTCATGTCGAACTACACATTATTGTATCAATATTGTGAGCAAAAGAGCAAGTCATATCCAGCCTATACATCTTGCCTGTGTTAATTTAGCTTAAGATGATAATTAGTGCCAGACAGCTTATGAATTGCTGGCAGTGCACAAGCCGTACTTGTGACAATACTGTTTCTTATGGCTGTACCATGTGTTCTCTATTTCAACAATGTCCCATATGGCAAATCTGTGCATTAGGAAGTAATCGCTGACTAGTGTCTCAATTCAGTGTCTATGCTCTCCTTTCTTTTCATCTTAATTTAAGACCTTGACCTTATGCAGAACAAAGACGCTTCCCACAATGATTGACAAATCTCCCTGGAGAGATGGATTTTTCTTTGGCTTTATGGCCTTTTTATAAATTTGCTTGGCTTTTTTGACCCACCCTTTTAATCCAATTGTCTAATACAATTGTTCAAGAGTTTATAGGAGGCAGTGACACCAGGCTGAGTGGGTTTGATTGGTTTGCATTGATGAATCACGGATAACTCAGTTGTACTCATATATATGTGTGTGTGTGTGTAAATTAGCATGTTGTTATTATATATTAGAGGTGCTAATAAGAAGTCTGGACTTAAAGCTAAACACAAGTAGAAAATTAGAAATAAAAGTTTTTGTAGCACTCAATTTGTAGTTCAAGTGTGTTGTACAGCCAGTTTTATTACACTTTCAAATATAAAGCAGCAACTGTACCTTTGTTTTAAATTGAGGTTTATTTTTTAGATATGCCTACAGTTTTGCTACAGTTAGTGGTAGATGATGACGTAAAGCTGAATCTACATCATCAACAGATGTCTTTGGTGTGAATGATGTGAGAATTCTTGTTTCCATGACAGCGCTTTTGTTTTTTCAGGTTATGAAGGTTTATTGACATAAAAAATGATCTGAGAAGTCAAACAACACATACTGCTGTGGAGAGCAAACTGTGAGAAATGTGCTGGGTTAAGAAAAAGGGTTTAATATGTTCAAAAATGATTAGATTATACACAAAAAATGCAGTCCTGTCTTCCAACATTCTCTGGATATCTCATATGTTTGTTGATATGCTTACTGAAGTGCATCTATCATAGACTGGTAGGATGAATTCCCAGTAGCTTGACCTTTGAGTTAATAGGTTGACTGAGCAGGTTGAATAACACCTGATCTCTTTCCATTCAGATGAGGAAGGGAGCATCTATCTCTAAATGTCTAATGAAAGGTCAAGGTCCCGTGATCTTCTTGACCACTATGCACAAAACGGGGTGGAGACCTGTCCCTTTGATCTATTAGCATCTTGCACACTTTGCTCCACACAGAATCCTCTAATTAAATCTAAACAACTGACACCAACAGACAATCCCAAATATATATATATATTTAAAATTGACTAAATGTACAGGCATATGACATGCTAAGAAACAAAAAACATACAGAAATGTGAGGGACTTTTGTTGATAAATATTTCAGCACGTTTGCGTAATATAATAAATATTATACAAGTAAAACATCATAAATAAAATATGTTTTGAGAAATATTTTACATTTAAAATATTAAAATTAAAGTATATATACATTTGAAATATTATATATCTTATTTAAAATATATAGAAAAATGATTAAAGAATTAAAAAAGCTTTTATTATTTATGAATTTGTTATGTAATATAATTTTTAATTTGTATATGATACTGTGTTGAAATAATTAAAGACAAAAAACACTCAAAATACACAAATATTTTAATCTTAAGGTTATTGATTCATAGTTTTTTAAAATACACCTAATATTGTAAAAATGAAAATATAGGCAATCTTTTTAAGAATAAAGATAATAATTTTATTAAGTATATACACGTAAAAGACACAATTTACACAAATGTTTTAATCTAAATTTTAAATTAATTCATATTTTTATTTCCCTTTTTCAATTTTTAAAATAATTTTCTACCTTTTAAAATATTTGAAAAACATTTAATATAAAAGTGAAAATTTAGGTAAACTTTTTAAAGATAATTATATTATAAAGTATACTGCCTTTTTAAAACAATTTATATGCACAAAAGACTGAATATACACAAATTTGAGTGGCACACTTTCAACCTAAATATTAAGTCAATTCATATATATATATTTCTATCCTACTTTTAAAAAATCTATATTTTAAAATATTTGAATTATTTTCGTCATTGCACAATTATTGTAAATCATAATGAAGGTAAACCTTTTTAAACGTTCATTTTAAGTATGTGTTTTCAAAAAAAATATGCAAACAAAAGAGTATGCACAAATAGGTGTAAACGGTCTTTTGGAGTGCACATTCATTGTTCATTTTGATTCTTATTTTTTACTTATTTTTACAGAAAGTATTGTAAAATTAGGTAGTATTTTTAAATGTATTATAATTTTCTTTTATTTGACCACTTTGACCACCATTCTTTTTACACATTTTGGTTTGTTTTTTAAATACTGATTGAAGGAACCTTGATTGCATTAAAATATGTCATTAAATAGGCCCATCCCTCCTCCTGGAGGGGCCCACTAGAGTGTTTGAATTAGAGTTTGGGGTCAAATAGATCTCCTGGTGACTCTTTGTCATTGCCCATTGGTTGGATTTTAAAAGATGCACAAGCCAATCCCAGCCCATCCATCGCCTGCTGTGTGCATATGCCAATGAGGAGCTCGTGGGTGGGTTGACATCACTTTGAAATGTATGTGAGATTGATGTCAGAGCCCAAGTAAGAGCCAAGACCAAGCAGACCTCTCTGCTTGAAAGCAGATACTGGTAGTAAAAAGTTAAATGTTTTAATATTCTTTATTTGTACAATATGTAAATTAAGCAGTTTTAATGAAAAGCTTCTAGTCTTTATACATTATACATTCCACTGGGATTTTAAGCAGCCTATAAAAAGTTTAAATAAATGAAGCTATATTTTTTCCCACCCTGCGTTTGTGATGAATAGCTCTTAGAATTTAATAGCTAGTTCACATTTGCATGATTCAGAGGGTGATACATGAAGATGAATGTGAGAGATACATATGGAAAAGATTGTTAGATTGCATAGGCTTTTGAATTGCTTAGCGCTTCACAGCAAATGCACAGATGTTCATGGACATGTGCTTGCATGAATGAAATCATTAAAGGGATAGTTCATCACAAAAAAAAAACATTTATTGAAATATGCTCACACTCAGTTTCTTCATTTGATCGTTTTTTTCATCAGAAAATATTTGGAGAAATTTAGCATTAAATAAGTTTCTCACCAGTGGATCCTCTGCAGTGAATGGGTGCCGTCAGAATGAGAGTCCAAATAGCTAATAAAAACGCCACAATAATCAGTGAAATCCATCATGAAACCACAGATACACTGAAGTTGTGTGGATTATTCTGGTGTTTTTATTAGCATTCTGACGGCACCCATTCACTGCAAAGGATGCATTGGTGAGCAAGCGTTGAGGCTAAATTTCTCCAAATCTTTTTGTTTTTTAATTAAGAAACAAACTCATCTGCATCTTGGATGGCCTGAGGATGAATACATTTTCATCTTTTAATGTGACTTCAGAAATAAATGGAAATGACATCCATGTAGCATCTGTATGTAAATCACAAATGTGCCACCATTCATTTTGCAACATTTCTTTTGTATTATAGTACGTGATTTTCCCTCTTCTGAATTAAAAAAACTGAAATGGAGAAACAATTCCATGCTTCTCATGAATATATGAGCAGTGCAACGAGAGGTCCAGGCACGGAGGTTTTGTCCAGCAGCAACTATTGACCAGCAGGGATGAATGTGAGTGGGAGGGGTCACGTGGGCCCCTTTGATTGATAGATGCTCATTAATTGGAAAGGGTGTGGGATTTTTTATAGCATTCTTCCGAGACTCAGCTTTGAGAGAAAGCCGGCTGTCTCTCTCTCAGTTCTGGGTACAGCGTGTACTTGTTGCAAACTGTACCTTGGCAGCAGAAATCGGGTGAGAGAGAGACTGAAAAAGAGCCGGAGAGAGAGGGGAAAGATTGAGATGGAGATGGAGAGAGAGGTGCCGTATTTCACAACAACAGCCACAGAGTGAAAAGATTTCATAACCACTATCTGGCTGTGAGAGAAATGCAAACGCTTCTAAATAAACAAAGTGAGCAGTAGTTATTTGACCGTTCATTGCAGCTTCTTGCGTATATGAGCAGATGCACAGATACTGCACTGCATCGTTCTGCTAAATGTCTGTTTTGAGCTAAAAGGTATGTTTAAATGCATGCATTTTCTGAGATTATTGAAACTTGTGGTGCTGCCTGGATCGTTCAGAATCAAATCATTCAGGATATTATTCAACATACATCTAGATCTGGTGGCAAATGTGATGGGATGACTTTTAAACAGTTGAGACAGGAGTTGTCTGTTATGGTCAATGTAGACTTCCTCTTTCCACCAAAAAAGAAAAAAAAAGAGGAAACAAAGACCGTCCTCATAACCTTGTTTTTAACGTGTGTGTTCATGGCTCAGGTTTTACATATGCTTTGAAGATTACATTTCCCCACAAGGACAGTAAAAACTACAGTGCATTGTGGAGACCAAATGTTTACATGAGGAAAATATCTTAATACACAATAAATATATAGATAT
>JAUMHR010000076.1:6309834-6326794 GCA_032361145.1 Enteromius fasciolatus
TGCATACAGGAATGGAGACAGGACTATGTACAAAAAACTCAGGAACACTCTGACAAAAGAAATCAGAACAGCCAAATTAAATTATGCAGCAAAGTTGGAGGACCAATTCAGTAGCAACAATAGTTCAGCTGTTTGGAGAGGTCTGCAGAACATTACCAGCTACAAGAGACCCCCCACCATCGTTGAGGACAACAATGGCCTTGCCAACGACCTGAACAGTTTCTACTGCCGGTTCGACAGAGGGCCACTCACACCTCTCAGCCCCACAAGTACTGCTGTAGTCAACAACACCCTGTCTGATACCTCTCCTCCCCCTAAGTCTCAATCCACACTTATCATAAACATTAAGGAGGTCTGTCGCCTCTTTCAGAAACAAAACGTCCGGAAAGCACCAGGCCCAGATGGCGTATCCCCATCCTGCCTCAAGGCCTGTGCAACCCAACTAGCACCAATATTCACATACATATTCAATAAATCACTGGAGCTATGTGAAGTTCCTTCATGCTTCAAAACCTCCACCATTATTCCAGTCCCTAAGAAAACCTCTATCAGTGGATTGAATGACTACAGACCCGTGGCCTTGACTTCAGTTGCAATGAAGTCCTTCGAACGACTGGTGCTTTCCCACCTCAAAAGCATCACAGGCCTCCAGCTGGACCCCCTGCAGTTCGCTTACAGAGCAAACAGGTCAGTGGATGATGCAGTTAACATGGGGCTGCACTTCATCCTAAAACACCTTGACCAGCCAGGGACCTATGCCAGGATACTGTTTGTGGACTTCAGCTCTGCATTTAACACTATCATACCAGAAATCCTCACTGCCAAACTCTCTCAGCTTGCTGTCTCTCCTGCTATATGTCAGTGGATCTCCAGCTTCCTGACAAACAGGAGCCAGCATGTGCGCCTGAGAAATACCACATCTGGATCAATGTCAATCAGCACTGGTGCGCCGCAGGGGTGCGTACTTTCCCCTCTGCTGTTCTCCCTCTACACAAATGACTGCACATCCATGGACCCTACTGTCAAACTCCTGAAGTTTGCAGATGACACCACTGTCATTGGCCTCATCCGGGATGGTGATGAGTCTGCATACAGGCGGGAGGTTGATAGGCTGGTGCTCTGGTGCAGTCAACACAACCTAGAGCTTAACACTCTAAAGACTGTGGAGATGGTGGTGGACTTCAGGAAACATCCCACAGTGCTGCCTCCCCTCAATATATCCAACAGCTCAGTCTCAAATGTGGGCTCATTCAAGGTCATCACAAAGTCAGATGTATACACAACTAACCCATAATTGGACTTCTGGTTTCTGGTTAGAGTCAATCTAAACTTAATTGGAACAATAAGACAGCACTGCATTGCCCTCTGCTCTCAAGATAACCGCTAATGCCTTCCCAAACACATCTGTCTCTGACACTGAACGACTCAACCCAACAGGCTGTTATCTTATCTTCTGTTGACACACATTGATTAGTGTACAAACCTGAATCCTGTAAACACTATGGCATGTATGTTTTTTTTTAAATTATATTTTGGTGGACACCCCTCAGTATGTGTGTGTAAACAGTAAAGTTAGTCTCCACGTGGCATGGTAGCTATATCTCCTGCATACCCTGCATGACCCCAATTAATGACAGCTTTTTCTCTGAGCGTACTGCTAATGAAAAGCGCACTGCACAGCCTCTGATAAATGTTAAGCATAATTATACATTAAACATGATGCAGCATGCTAATATGTTTTCCAATGCACTTCATTCCAATATGAGTTTCAGTTAAAGCCAGTGCATCCGGTCATGCGTCAGCGTGTTGACGTCATGTTTGTACCCTGTCCGCCCTGAAAAATCATACGAGGTCGGAGAGGAGGGGTTTGTGTATAGAATGAATGACTCTTTGCGAGGGGTGGAGTATCAGAGCCTTCAATTACTACTACAGCCGGTTGATACAGGGATCGGCAGAAATACAGGTTGTTTCCAAAGAAAACGCGAACAGATATAGTGTTGTTGTCTTTTTTTAATCGAGCCGGTTTATATTGATCCTTTTTTATGGTATATCATTCAATAACTGGATTCATAGGTAAAGTGTAAACGACTTTAAACGTAAATCTTCACGAACGAGATGGCTAGAGGAGAGGGCGCAGAACAGTACTCCAATACCAGCCTCCTTCAAAAACCCAGCCCAGATGGAATCAAACTGGCAGCAAAGGTAAGAAACTGGAAATAATTGATGCTTTCATTTAGTGATTCGTTTATTAGCAGCGTACGCGTTTCACATTCCCATGGTTTCACAGCTGAACAGCCACGTATGGCCGACGTGTCATTTTGTCAGGTTAAATTAAGCGCGCGGGCGTCTGCACCGCTCGCGACGCGTGGAGATTATGATATTAACGAATATTAGACCACAGATTGCACACGCATTCTCTGGCTGTCCGTTGATTGTAACACCAGAGTTGTAATTTTATCAGGTTTAATCGCTCGTTTAGCAGGCACAGTAGACCGGTGTCAGGGTTTGAATGGGAACCGTCGGCAGAATTCACTGCTGTCTGACTGTTCTATTACTAGACACGGGGTTTGAGGGATGGGTGTGAAAGCTACTGCTTAAAATGGGCTTACTTTTTTCGTCGTTTAGAGGTGACTAAACTGAACGATAGTATTTAAAATTAAATAAGGAAAACCATGAGGTTATCAGTGAAAAGTATTTTTGTGTAAGTCTTCCCTAAACCCAGTATCTTAAATGGTCGTTAAATACAGTAAAACCAACTAAACAAGTCCAAAACATTTCAGTTAAATTATTTACATTATTTTATTTCAATTTCCTGACAGAAATAGTTTTAAAATAATAAAAGTCAACAATATAAATATAAATATGAAAAGTCTCTCTTAAGTAAGTGCATAAACCAATTGCTTTGTAAATTATTTTAGAAAAATATGCACATTTCCTCCCACTTTACTACTTTTGCAGAGTTTGCATTGATTTTCAGTAATGGAAAGTGAGTGGTCTGCTATCAGTTAATCCTTGTTTAAAATGTATTAATTATTCTACCAATCACCCAGCAATTTTAGATTCATAACACCTGGGTGTGCAACATAAAGCGCTAATTAATTGATTCCCTATTGATCCAAGTCTAGATTCCACACGCACACATGCCACATCATCAGAACGGATAATCCATGCAACCATTTAGTCATTTAATTTATGAGGAAGATATTATGTGATATGGCTTTACTGCTGATGTAGATAAGCTAAATGTGTCATAGAGTTTGCATCCCAAAAGTTTCCTGATAGCTGTAGATGATCTGGAAATGGCTGAAAGTCCATCATCAAAACTGGCTGGAGTTAAGTTTCTCCCGAACCATTGTGAAGATGAATGGAAATCTGAGGATAACATCACAATTCCTAGTAATGATTGGTTGTGAATTGTCCTGTTCGACAGCAGTATTTCACTGTTTAGTGTCATTACAAAAACCATTGAATGTGTTTCTCTACTTACTATATTTACCCCAAAACTGTGTATTGGTATTACAAGCCAATTCAGTATGTGGTTCAGAATTCACGAAACCCCCACTCACACAACATGCCAACAATTCCTCTATTAACAATCCAGTAAAGCAGAGAATTGTTTCTGCTATAATAGATCTGTTGCACTGTATCCACGCCAGTTGTAAACTTCCCTATCGTACTGTAATTCAGTGTCCGTGTTACATAGCTTTGGAATGTTAAGGTTGTCCAAGTGTCCTAACATGAGCAGGTGGCACTGAGGGAACGCTATGTGCATTAAAACCAAAAGTAGTTACTTAATGTCTTCACATTGCAACTTTAATGATTTATTTTTGGAGGATGCTTGTGACAGTCACTTGACTAATCTATAAAGCCACCAGACTGACTGAATCTCACACCCACTCTTGATAAATGAGAATAGGAGTATCAAGCTCATATGTGACCCTCCCTGCTCCTGAT
Source organism: Enteromius fasciolatus (assembly GCA_032361145.1). Classification (NCBI taxonomy): domain Eukaryota; kingdom Metazoa; phylum Chordata; class Actinopteri; order Cypriniformes; family Cyprinidae; genus Enteromius; species Enteromius fasciolatus. The sequence goes on from JAUMHR010000076.1 coordinate 6,313,789, forward strand.
CTGCCGTGAGATCATGTACTGATATTCATCACAGAGGAACGCTGCCTGTCTCATCTGATTGTGTTCAGTTGAATTTCTTGCTTGAGGGCTTTCTAACCCAAATATCAGAAGCTACCCAGCTTTATAGGGAATGGGGTTACATTTGGATTAGAATCAAACAGCAAGTCAAGCAGAAATGCTTAGTGTTAGCATAATTAAAACCAGCACTTGTCTAAGACTGGAAATCCTAGCTAGTCAGCAACTTAAGCCAAATTACAAGTGTATGTGGCCACAGTGTGCTACTATTAAGTTAGTTTGAATTCATACTGAGACATTGTGAACTCTGTATGACCTATATTGTGTCTCTTTTTTTAAATTTCCACCCGTTTTTTATGCAAGTCTCAAACTTATCTTGTTTCTTCCTTTTTCTTTTTGAATAGCGTGAATCAGGGGGCCGGCTGTCGATATGCAGCAAGTTGTGTTATGCCATTGGCGGAGCACCATATCAGATAACAGGATGCGCAATCGGCTTCTTCCTTCAGATCTACCTGCTGGACGTTGCTTTGGTGAGTGAAACTATGTGATTGTTGTTACAAATAACATCTTAACCATATGGTACGATAAACAGATCACATTCACATTATCCTACATTGTCCTGTAAAATCTTCCACGAATCTGAATTAGTGGAAAGTGCCTCATAACAGAAGATCAGATTGACTTGTTGAATGTAGAATCTGATTACGATGCTCAGGGGGGCAGCGGGTTTCTTTTCTCTCCTGTTCTCAAAGTCAGAGGCGACATGTACAGTCACAAAGGGGGAATTGTACTGGAAAATGAATAGTTTTGCAAAGTTCATTCATGCCATTAACTTTTGGGCAGCTACTGCAGTCTTGGCAGGCTGACTGGCCAGATTAAAGCGTCTGAATAGGATTGTTCTAATAGCCTTCAGTGTTTATCATGTAACCACTGACTACAGAAGACAGGTTCCCAGTGTGACTTCTTCTAATGTGTTTAATCCCATAATTAACAGTTATTCCTACAATACACAATGCCAGCATGAAGCACTCAATCTGTGCAGCGAGTCCTTCAGCAGTGTGTTATACTGGAAGTAAAACGGTTTCAACTGAGTAACTCCATTCGGCTGTCATGTGGTTTATGATCTCATGTATTTCAAGGTCACTGGACAAGCCGCATGTGCTCCTCTTGAGCTATATAAGAATTTGTTGTTGTTTACTTTATCTGTTTTAATTGTTTAGGACATTCTAATGCTGAATAAAAGTTATTGGAAATCTCTCAACCAGCGACATGTGATGATGACAAGCTGGTCTTTCTCTTTTCTTAACAGTTGGATCCATTTTATGCCTCAATCATTTTGTTTGTGGGTCGAGCATGGGATGCCATTACAGACCCTACGGTGGGCTTTTTAGTCAGCCGGAGTCCCTGGACCAGATTTGGACGAATGATGCCCTGGTAGGTCTTCCTTTATCTTTCTGCAAGGGTTTACTGTCCATGTCTTTTTGTGCATTCATTCCTTGATGTTCAGAGCAAACTTTCACATTTAACAAGACTCAGAATGGTCTTGTTTAATGAGCATGTTGCCTGTAGTTACTGTCTGCCCTTCAAAGGAAAATTATTAGTTTTAGAGTTAAACCCTCCTCTAACTCTGTGACATCCTCTGTTGCATTTAAAATACGTCCCGAATGAATCTTTCTCCTCTGCCGCTTGCTTTGTCTTCTGAACCATTTGAGAAATGTCAGGAGTTGTCTTAAAGAGCCAAGTGTATCTGGTGATGTTTCTAAGTCTGAGGACACTTTTGAGTTAAATTAAGTCCTCTGAGGTCTCATGGGGGGTTGAGGGGTGATGGGCGGGGGGCTGGATACACCAGCTTTGCCTTCGGCCAATTTGCATTTTCAGCCATCCAATCCGATTTGTTTCTTCATCACATGCATGACTAAACCAGTTTTTCAGTGTCCTGACTGCAAGAAATGCTTGCTGTTGAGCAACAAATCTTAAGCAAGTTAAATGGTTCCCTTTCTTAACTTGCATTGCAGAATATGCTTAAGAAACAATTGGTCCAAAACTACAGGCATAATTTTGGTTTAGTTAAGTATTACCTCTAGCAAAAACAAAATCACTATATCTAGACCATATCCTCTGAATGATTTTGTTGAGAAAATTGCGAATCTCACAGAAAATTCAAAATACAAAATGTCTAGTACTGTATTTAATTCAACCACCTGAGGTTGGCCACCATGATTTTACTGAAGATTCAGCACATCCTTTCACTGATGTACAGCTCTTTCCCACAACGCAAAACTTCCGTCTCAGTCTTATTTTCTAAATGATGGTCGGTTTGAAGAGTACTGCGGTGGTTGTGCTCCTTCAACTCTTCAGAAGTAGGTGGTGATTCGTTGTATGAATAATTGGAAAACCACTTCGAGGAAGTGATGGAATGGGGGGGAAGGGGTGAGGAATGTGCGTCTGCTTTTTAACCAGACTCGGGGCATGTGAAGGAATCTGGTAAGAAGCTGGTGAGAAAGTTCTGCCCTAATGAGCTCATTTTAGTGACACTGGATCTGAGCAAGATGGTTGTATCCTCTCAGGGTGGTGTGATTACAAGATCCCTAGTGACACTAGAACTGTGCTGCGCTGTCACTCGGGAGCACATAAGACAGGTTTGTTGGTGTAGTTATGGGTATATGTGGGAGCGAGGGGACTTTTTCCTCCCCTAACTATCCCCTTGGAGAATCATATGAACCGCAAGCCTGTATAATTTTATTTGCTTGATCACATGCATTATTAATAGTCACAAGCATGTGCTGTCATAATCCTGAAAGAGAATTCATTGCAAAGGTTAGTCACACTTGCAATGGTATATATAAAATGACATAAACTGGGGGAACTGTAAAGAAAATGTCAATATTTGAACATGTGATCTCATAAACCGCAAATGATTTTCAAGGCACCATAAACCTTAAAGCGATCAGAGTCCGAAAGGCTAAGAGCGTCTCTCATCTTCTTTTATCCGTGGGATATTTTCTTTCTGTAAGTGACTCATGTTGTGTGGACTGGACTGTCTAATTCTTCAAATGGAACAAATAGCACAACATCTGCTTATGCTGTCGGACAAGAAGGAAGACATTCTTTTTTTTGTGCTGCATGCCTTGGGGGTTGGGAGGTTTATTCAAAATGCAGCCGCTCTTGAGTGGTCCAACCCACAACACACCACCTCCATCGTCCAATCAGAGTGTGAGAAAGGCAGACCAACACGGCTTCAAGTCTAAAGGCAGCATACTGGGGTTACTTTAGTTCAAATAGCTCCCTTACTTGTTGAGTGAGATTTGTTACTATTTTAAACTGTTTACTAGTTGCAAGTTTTTGCTACATGCGTGCATTTGAAAAGATTTTTCAGATTTTTCTGTTTTGCAAATAAGCTTTTCAGTTACAAACAGCATTAGTATTGTCGTAGGATCTAATATAGGTCAAAACGGATGTGAAAGGTTTTGAGTCTTGTTGCTTTTAGTTCAGAAGATATTCCCGTCAGTAATTTCAAAAGCACTTTAATAACCCTCAGTTAAGCAAACCCAGTCTTACTTAGGTTTGTGTAGACCAATATTAATTTGTTCAGTGCAGGCAAAGTTCAATATATAATCTAAATAACACCAGGGTGAACTTTTTATAATATTCGGTTTGTTTATTGTAATTAATCATTTAACTAGGCCTATAATTTGTTGTATTCGTTTGTTTTTGGGTTTTTTTTAAATAAAGGTTAAGTATTTTTTTTTTCCACAAAATATAATAATGTACTAGAGCTCAGTGAAATCACCTGCCCTTATTTAAAAAAAATTCTGTTTAATGTTATTCTGAACATGTTTCTGTATTAAATTCTCTTGAATAACGTCACAGCAGTACCTTTTTAAGTAGAAATTTAGCTCAGACCTGAAACCTGCTTTCTGGGGAATGGCTTTAATTACTTGGTAGTGCTACACCTTTGAGTACTGCAGTTTATTGATATCTGATAGCATTATGGAGTTGGAATGAACCAAAATATTTAATAAACAAACAGAAGAGGTGGAGAGGGGCGTGGAGTGCACTGACTGAATACAACCATTCACAGAGTTCTCAGGATGTTAAGTCACTCTACCAAGGAAAAACAAAATCTGGTACCTTTGAGTTGTATGACGTTTAACACCCCTAAAATGGTATTTCCTTGTACAGATGTATCCAATTAAGAGCAGACAATGTATTGGGTTACTGAACAAAGACAGGAAGTTACCCAATCAATTTCCTCATCTCTCATAGACACAGGGGAACAAGGTTCAATGACAGCTAGTAAATCCCATACCTGTTCCCAAACCTGTTTATCATCATGAGGGAAGCAAAACACCAACCTGGATATACTTGATTATTTTGTTTTACCTTTTGTACATGTTTTCTAATCTTATATATCTTCTCCTTTCAGGATAGTATTGTCTACCCCATTTGCTGTGCTATGCTATTTCCTCATTTGGTACGTGCCATCTGTTGGCCAACAAGGAAAGGTTGTTTGGTACCTGATCTTCTACTGTTCCTTCCAAACACTACAGACAGTGAGTAACCATCTTTTATATAACAATAAGTTGTTTCCTGTTCTACATAACTTCCTTCTTAACATTACGGCATTGTCTTTTTTTTCTCAAAGTGCTTCCACGTCCCGTATTCTGCACTTACTATGTTTATCAGCACTGAGCAGAAGGAAAGGGATTCAGCCACAGCCTACCGTAAGTTTTAACACATTTACAGCAAGATGCATCCACTGTTTTCAATTGCACAGCTAACCGCTGATTTCTTATCTCAGGAATGACTGTTGAGGTTTTGGGCACGCTCATTGGCACAGCTGTTCAAGGTCAGATTGTGGGAATGGCTAACGCTCCTTGTATCGGCAGTGGCGATGACTTGAACTCTACAGATCTGCAGGTGACATCCGAGGTCAACATCACTACGCCTCATGTTTCACTGGAGCATCTGGTACGGATTTGTTATTTTAAGTTTGACTAAATTAAAATTCTTGCTGTATTGGTATTAAATGCCTGGTATCATGTTGTTCCCACAGAGAAATGCTTACATGATTGCATCTGGTATCATCTGCTTCATTTATGTTATATGTGCCATTGTGGTGTTCTCTGGTGTGAAAGAACAAAAAGGTAAGCGCTACTACTACAACTACCGAAAAGATGCGTTATTACAAATGAAATTTGTAATTTAAAAAAAATTGGGGTTGGTGTCAGATTCAGTTTTTAAAGAAGCAGTCTATTACGCTCACCAACACTGCATTTATTTTGCCAACAATAAAGAAAAAATTATAATATTGTGAAATAATTCAATTTAAAATAACTGTATTTGAAAATATTTTAAATTGTAATTTATTCCTGTGATGCGAAGCTGAATTTTTAGCATCATTGTATCACATGATCCTTCAGAAATCATTCTAATATGCTATATTGGTGTAGAAGAGTTGGGCTGCTTAATATTTTGTGCAAACTGATACGTGACCCTTTTTTAAGTTTCTTTGAATTGAATAGAAAGTTCAAACAAACAGTCTCTATTTAGAATAAAAGTCCTTTGTTACGTTGCAAATGTCTTTACTGTGACTTTTGATCAATTTAATGCATCCTGACAGAATAAAAGTACTAATTTTACTGACCCCACATTTTTGTAAATGGTAGTGCAGCTTCTTTCTTAAAGACTATCGTAATTGATATCATAATTTAAGACTTAATTTTAGGCTTGCAAGCTGTTGAGGTCTTGTAAATATTACCAGCGTATTAGAAGATTAGCCTTTTCTAGAGATACACATTTAAAATTTCTACAAACATAAATGCTGGAAATGTACAAACATTTAAATGACTCATGCCGCACAACACAGATTTTTGCCCAGTCCTCTGTAAAATCTCCCTACTTCTGAAACGAACTTGTAAACAGCAAGCCGTATGTGATGTAACTAAAGCCTATTGGCGGTCTTAAAACAGGGAAACGGTCCATTCAGTATGTCTCGCCCCCATACTTTCTGTTTCAGTGAGAAATGTGTGTAAATAGTAAATCCCATTAAGTTGCTTGCAGATGTACCCAGGTTTTTCCCCACTGCTCAGGTTTCTTCGAGTCCGTAGTTGGCCCGCAAGCAGAGCTCAGCTGGTCGCAGGGAAATGCCAATGAATAAGCTTAGCAGGGTGATTAGCTTTCACAGCACAGATAGGGCTGTCTAAACGGGGTGCATGGTAAAGGAGGGTTATTATTGGTGTTCTCTACAGTAGTTAATTTTAAACTAAAATGCAGAGCCTTAACATGCAGAGGAAAGGAAAATCAAGCACAGTCTTGGCTCATCATCACACCTCATTTAAGCATTCATCGTGCTCCGCACTTAGAAATGAAACAACAATCAAAATGTATACGGTTGTGTGCATCCGTTGCCTTCATTTTGATTTTTCAACACATGAGACTTGATGGGGGAAATCCTAGTCTCTTCCCCAATGTTCTATTATTCATTGCATTTAATGTAGCACCATTATTTGCCATTTGTTTACATCATCTCATCATGCCTTTCTCTTATTTTGACAGAGACCTGCAGGGTTAGGACTGAGCCCATGTCGTTCTTCCAGGGCATTCGTATGGTGATGGGTCACGGCCCTTATGCCAAGCTGGTCATGGGCTTCCTCTTTACCTCTCTGGCTTTTAGTGTGAGTTCTTGTGCAAATCATACATTTTATGTTGAGCCGTGGTCACCACCAGCCGTTTGGGTTGTTTAAGCTGTGACCGCCCTGGACGAGCACTGTTGCCTTTGGCGGCCACTTTATTTGTTAGGTTTTGCTAATGTGTCTTTGCCATGCAGCTTATTATTTCTGTAAACATTTCTTGCAGTTTTTGGAGGGAAACTTTGCACTGTTCTGTAGCTACACCCTTGGCTTCAGAAACGACTTCCAAAACGTTCTTCTCGTCATTATGGTAAGCAAACTAAATCTGTCTTCTGTTTTAAATTGCATGTGTATCATAATGGGCTTTTTGAAACCTGAATACTCTGTAAAGATAGGTGGGGTGATATTATGGGATGATTGACAGTGACATTTTGTCAGACAAATGCAAGAAAATAACTTGCATTACATAACACATTTGCATAATACAACTCACTGCTTTAGCCATAAAAATGCTTCAGTATTGCAGAAAAGTTTGTTTTTTAAGAAAGAAAAATGCCGTTCATCTAGTTACAAAGAACAAGAATGTCTTGTACATATGCTTTTGTCCTGGAGGTCAGCGTGTTCAAAACCCAGATTCTTTTAAAGATCCCTTTCAATAAGAGAGTATTATTGTTGTCATGTAAAACCCAGTATGCTGACTTTTTTTTTTTTTTTTTTTAAACTACAATAACCCTCGTTCAGGAAGCTGAATGCATGAATAGAACGTTTTCAGGCATCGTCCTAGTTATGAGACAAAACGTTTCAGTATTGTTGTCAGTAAGGTGTGTTAGGAAGCATTCTTCTTGATGGGAACCTGTTTAAACACACAGACTGTTGAAATCATTGCAAGAAACCTGATCTTAGCCAATGCCTTGTTTGCACACATTCGTAGTCATGAAAACCGTAGTCATTTTACTGCATCACAAACCAAATCATCCAAACCTGTTTCGGATTTGAAAAACGTTTCTCTTCCAAATCAGCATATATGCAAAAACTAACTTTCATGCTGCACACTTTTACAGTAGTTGACTTTTCTCTATTTCAGCTCTCCGCCACACTTGCCATCCCATTTTGGCAATGGTTCCTTACAAAATTTGGCAAGAAGACCGCGGTGTATATTGGGACTACAGTAAGTACTGGCAGCCGCACATAAACCTTTATTTAATTACACGAACTGACCAACAGTGGCTGCTTCTGATCTGTCATCTACTGTAATTGTTGATTCGGTTCCTGTTACTGATGGTCTATGTTCTCTTTGCAGTCTGTGGTGCCTTTCCTGGTCTCAGTCGTCTTTGTGCCCAGCAATCTTATTGTGACGTACATCGTGTCTTTTGCTGCTGGAGTCAGCGTCGCAGCAGCATTCCTCCTGCCATGGTAAGTAACTGAGAATTGTACAAATGTGTGTGCATTTCCAGATTTGGTGCACTTTATTAATGGAGTGTGTTTCCCTGTATGCTCAGGTCCATGCTTCCAGACGTCGTGGATGATTTTAAAGTCCAAAATCCTGAATCTCAGGGCCATGAAGCAATCTTCTACTCCTTCTATGTGTTCTTTACCAAGTTTGCATCTGGAGTTTCTTTGGGGGTCTCAACACTTAGTCTTGAGTAAGTTTCACAGCCTTGCACATGAAATACTGGCTTTTAAATTGGATTACAGTCTGCATGATCAGCTAAGCCCCGGCTTTTTTGTTTCACTGTATGAGAATCAGTCTGGCCTCCTGACATTTGGATATAATGCGATTAGCATCCATGAATTTGGAGACATGACCGTATAGGATAGTTGTTTTGGTGTGAGATTCATTGATAAGTCATGAGGTTGGATTTATCTGGATGAACATGAATAAGATCTTAATCTCTGCTTTCTTTTCTTTGAAACAGTTTTGCCGGCTATGTGACGAGGGGTTGCACGCAACCTGCCGAAGTCGATTTAACATTGAAGATCCTGGTGTCTGCTGCTCCGATAATCTTGATCATTATCGGGCTGCTAATATTCCTCACATATCCAATCAACGAGGAAAAGAGACAAGGCAACCGCAAACTGCTTAATGAACAACGGTAAAGCCACCTATTGATTTTAATAGTCACATGTTTTTCTTAAAGACAATAATCCTGCTCAACATTCTCGAAATCTGTAAATTAACATGGTACTTTTAAACCTCTAAAGCTGATTAAATAGCATTCTTTAAATAATTTTGCCTAACTTTGTCCTGTATTTTGTTTTGTTTTTTCTTTCCAGAGAAAATGAGGTAGACTCAGAAACAGACTCCACTGAGCTCAATGTGGTTTAATAGGACCAAAACACTAGATAGACCATCGTGCCAATTGCGTCGGACCAACAGAGCCAAAACAAAACGAGTGGATGCTTTGAACCAACCATGCTGCCTTGTGCCTAAAAACTTCAACCAATATCACCCCGACACAACCGCAATTCTTGAAACGTAACTTTTTCCAGCTCAAGTTCAAAGTGCCTTGCCATTTCCAGTTGCGAGTGCTTATGGACCCTAGAAACGTTTCCCTGCATTGCACAAGGCTTGTGTGTGTTGCCAGTATTTGCGCTGCTCGCTGGTAAAAGATCTACAAAGCAGCATCCAAGGAAAACAGCTTTTGATAAGCACACATCTAAACTGTACTAAAAAATAATCTGAGGTGGGACATGTCTACATACTTGAAACATGTAAAAAAAAAAGTTTTTTAGGTGCTAAAACCAAAAATGCATTTCAGTCTTGATTGAAAGGTACATTTTGGGAGGAATATCTGTGAAACTGTACACAAAGTAATGTTTGTATGTCATTTTAATATTTATAAGTGCTTTTGTGCATCTATCTGGATAAGCAGACTTGAGACCTGAGTGGGGTTTTATTATATCTAACTTCAGTATTGAGAACAGAAGGTTATTGTTTATTTCTTGTATTACTTTCCTTCAAATACCCCTTCTATTATGTTCCTTTTCATCCGTTTCCACTCTCTTGGGGCAAACAGAGCTCTTTTAGAGGAATGCTCTGAGGGATAAACTTACAAATTTGCTCCCTCGATGGCTGCAGATGATATCCTTCAGATCAGAGGATCTTATTCGATTACATTCTGGATAGGTTCACTAAAGTGTGGATAAAGGTGCTGCTAACAACTGAGGCTATAAACTAGCAGGATGTCTTCAGGTGGTGTGGGGTTAAAAATGTGCGACCCTTTGCTTATGTCGTGAGGTGAACAAGATTATTTAAGTATTTATTACTTTTGTTTTAGATCATATGTTAATTTGATTATGTCTGTATCTCCCATCTTCCTTAATTTATCTTGTTTAAGGGCCTCAGTCTCATGAAATAAGGGCAATTAGAGCTGTCACTGCTGAATTATGTCTAATATGCCATTAATTCCTATGGAAAAGCCAATCGGTGTGTTTACAGGTGACACCGCTGTTTGTTTAGGTGTGAAATTAATCTGTTTTCGGGTCTGTTTGTTTTTGTGTCAGTGGCTGTGCAGTAGATGTCAAAGATCTGAATGCCAAGTGTTTCTGTAAGTGCTGTAATATATGTACATAGACCATCTGAAAATAGACATATTTTTCATTTTCTATATGGGGGAAAATGGAATGGCTTGTAAATATTTGTGTAAATGTCTTATTTTATACATATGTACATAAGATGCGCATTGAAATGTCATCACTGCATGTTTGGAGTTAATACCGTTTTTAAGACGTGCCAATTTTATATTGCTGCATCTGTGATTTTTCATTTTTATTAACACCAGTGGTGATCTGTTAAGATTTCCATATTCTGATATCAAGCATTACAGTTATTGTATATAACAGATGTGATGATGTTTATACATAGATGGGATATTTTTGAATGCAGTTGTTGTAAGTGTAAATGTGTGAAGTTATTTAAAAGAAACGATGTTACAAAAAATGTTTGTTAATAAATACTACTTAATATTCAAGGATCCTTGTTTGCTTGTTCTATGCTAAACACTCAGTTTATTGTATAATATCTAAAAACATAAAAATAATAATAATAAAAAAAATATATGTATAACAAAATTGTATCATTTAGTTATGAATTTTTATCAGTATCGGTTTTAAAACGTGCTACTTACTACTTTCAAACAGTATCAGTCCATGGCCCATTTTCTCTCAAGTGTAAATAATTCACACTTTTTTTAAACGGAAACAAAGGACAGTAAAATCAAAGAGGTACTTTTATACTCTAGTAAAAGCTCTAGGATGCATCAGGGACAGTGTAGGAGCGCCTCCTGGAGGAGACCTACAACAGCTCAGTGGGTCGCATCTCTATGCACTCGATTACTCTTCCTGCTGTTGAATAATTGGACAATCGATTGTTCAGAGCTGATGCAACACTATCATTAACAAAGCAAAATATTAAAAAATAATACAGATTGAGATATATAAATCTAATATATTTCAGTGATATGTCCAAATGTTTTTGTAAATCCGTAAATGCATGAACTGATAAAACTAACTTTCCTTTTTAAGAGACTTTTATTATGAAATACGTGATGAAATCTTTCAACAGGAAGAGCCTGTCACTGGCACACACGTTTCTCTACCACCGGTGAGATTTGATGTAAATTTGTATTAATTATTTGTACTTTTGTCATCTATTACCACTGCTACTTGATAAGAATAGTATTATATTTTATACCCGACAATTTCTTGCTTTAAAGTGTTTCTATTACTCCGTGAAAAGGATAAATAAAACTGCTCATTCTCTGAGGTTCATTCATAGCAGACGTCATATTCAGTCAGCGCTGATTAACAGATTCTAAAAAAAAAAATACACATGTTTTTTGTTTCTTATGACACAGTTTTGACATAGCTTCTACCAGAACCGCAAATTAAGTTCATTTTCGTAATCTGTCATATAAGACTGTGATTATTTCATTCGCACAGAAGCAGCAGCAGACATCATGGGAGAGCAGCAGAGTCCTGATGAGAAGTTTCAGCTCATCACCAGAAACCTTCAGGTGAGAAACGGCAGGAAAAATGTTAAGAGATCCCCAAATTCATTGTAGCAACTCAAAACACATATTTCACATTTGAAGTGTGACTGAACGTTGTTTTGAAGATAATCATCCAAAATGTTATCATTTTTTACGTGCGCTGTTAATGAGGTGTCTTTTCTGTCAGTTTCAATAGACTGTTTCTTTTCTCAGGAGGTTCTTGGTGAGGAGAGGTTGAAAGAGATCCTTAAAGAGAGGGAACTGAAGATCTACTGGGGAACAGCAACCACTGGCAAACCCCATGTGGCCTACTTTGTCCCCATGTCAAAGATTGCTGACTTCCTGAAGGCGGGCTGCGAGGTTTGTCTCTGGCGTTCTGTATTGGTTCTTGGATAGACAGTTAATCAGGGCATGGGTGTTTATAACAATTGATTTTTCTGTTCTGTAGGTGACCATCCTCTTTGCTGATCTCCATGCCTATCTGGACAATATGAAGGCACCCTGGGAGCTGCTGGAGCTCAGAGTGCAGTATTATGAGCAGATCATTAAGGCCATGTTGGAAAGCATTGGAGTTCCCCTTGACAAACTCAAATTTGTCAAAGGCACAAACTTTCAGCTTAGCAGGTAAGTGTTTTGCAAACAATTACATTGGAAGATAATTGACCAGGGCTGCATTTCCCAAAAGCATTGTAAGCTTAAGTACATTGTAGACCCATTGAAACCAATGGAGCTACGATCAGCTTAGGCTTACAATGCTTTTGGGAAACGCAGCCCTGCAACATGGGTTTTTAGGAAGTTAGGGAACAGTTTTGTACGGATGAAGAAGAGATGTTTTGTTGTGTCTCAATGTTATTATAGAGAGTACACTCTAGATGTTTACCGACTGTCATCTATGGTGACTGAACATGATGCCAAGAAAGCAGGTGCTGAGGTGGTCAAACAGGTTGAGCATCCTCTTCTGAGTGGCCTGCTGTATCCTGGACTACAGGTATCTTCTGCTAACATTTTCTTCATCTTTGTGTTCTTCTAGAAGGGTCTGTATGTATTTGTTTTAAATAATAGTGTGAACATGAAGTCATTTTTCAAAACCTGCTTATTTTTTTCTAGGGCTGGGCTATATATAGCATGGGATAATTATGCACACCAGTCAGTAAAGCCAGTTACTTGATTAGCAGAAAATCTCCATCACCTGTTTTCAAATGGAGCGGCACGTAATATAGAGAGCTGCAGATCATTGGCGAGCTACACAAATCGTGTTCAGTTTCACAGGCGATTCACTTGCGATACTTAACACATGCACTTTTACAAGCTGTTTGGACTGAAATGTGTGTTGGGAGTGTGTGTACACAACCACCCTACAATGATAAA
>JAUMHR010000076.1:6328506-6343238 GCA_032361145.1 Enteromius fasciolatus
GGATTTCATCAGAAATATCTTAATTTATATTTTGAATATTAACAAAGGTTAAGGCTTTGGAATGACATGAGGGTGAGCAATTAATGACAGAATTTACATTTTGGGGTGAACTGTCCCTTTAATTTACATATGAAACATGTTAATAAAAATTTGTGCACTACTTATCTGCAGCAAATTCATCCTGGTGACTTGAAGGCTTCAGTAGAGGTGTCTCTTAACAAACTGTTGGACCCTATCAGAAAGAAGTTCGAGACCGCAGAGTTGAAGAAACTGACAGCATCAGCTTACCCAGAGCCCTCCAAAAACAGTGAGTGAAAATACATAAAACAAATAAATAAAAGTGTTTTTTTGGACATAGAACTGTTAAATGGGTTTTAATCACTGATCTATAATAGAGAACTGGATTGCTCATAACATCATGAAAGTGAAGCTGACGCGCCATTGGTATTCCTCTCTGTTCCCATGCATTCCATTCCATCCAATTAATAGTTCGAAATTGTACGAATTCAATGAGAAAACACAATCTAACAAGTCAGTGTTTTTGAATCTGACGTATCCCTGTACATTCTTATAATACAAACACCCTAGGCAAAATGGTTATTTTTGTAAAGTGGAAAATTTCCCTTGCTTTTTACAGTTAGACAGTCAGACATGACCTTAACATCTTAAAGTCCTCACATCTTAAATCTGCAGAAATATTTATGCTTCCTATACAAATATACTTCTATTTGCATTGTAGTCATTCATAGTTTATAGAATTTTTTTATAGTTTAGTTTTTATAGTATAGTATATATTAATTTTGTTATAGTTCTGTTTTTATCTGTGCAGTAGGCTAACTGCAAATGTTTCAACATTGATTTTGTTAAAAGCATTGAAACAAGCAATGACTTAAATGGTGGTTAAATTAATTCTTAATTTAGCATACATCATTTTGCATGTAGACGTTATAACATTAATGGTTATAAATATATTTGCACTCTCTTAAAGAGTCTGAAATATTCAACCGGATATTAAAATATTACATACATAATTTAAATTAGAGAAATAACTGACTACATGTAGTATAAACATTAAGCTTTATTTAAAGATAAAGCATGGTAAGCTTTTTTCTTTAAGTACAACATAGAGCAACAGAGGCTATTGTGTTATTAATTGTATATTTAAATAAATATCTGATACTAATATGTTCATGTTAAATAACTATGTACGTGCTATATTTTGGGTTTGGATCAGTTGGGAGTGCTCAGCAGATACACCCAACCAAAACAGTTGAAATATATCACTTATCCAGCTAAAAAAGACCATAAACATTGCCAATAACATCTGAAGTAAAAATGAATTTACATACACGTATAAATTACTCCCACGTGACTGAATCGCTTCAGATCGGATGATTTTTAGGTCAGCAGTTCGCCTGTAACTCAGTGGTGCTCTCTGCTGGTAGGGGATAGTAAGATGGAGGATCGAACACTTCCAGTGGCTTCACTGCCTCTCGGCAGCTTAGAACGCACTGAGCGATCCACTTATATGTATAGATCAGTGGTTTTAGTAAAAGGAAGAATTTGCACATCCATTTAAACAAACATTGAAATTGTCATTGCTTTACAGAAGGAGGAGCAAAGGGCAACCCTAAACAAGCCGTAGATGAAGAGGAGGTCATCCCATCTAGATTGGACATAAGAGTTGGCAAAGTCGTCAGTGTAGAAAAGGTAGAGGTAATTTTATGATTTTTTTTTCTAGTAAGAGGATGTTTAAATAACCTTGTTTCTTGACTCGTTAGCATCCAGATGCAGACTCGCTGTATTTAGAGAAGATCGATGTGGGGGAGGAACAACCACGGACTGTAGTGAGTGGACTGGTGGCATACCTCTCACAGGAGCAGCTTCAGGATCGTCTTGTTGTGCTGTTATGCAATCTAAAGCCCCAGAAGATGAGGGGAATCGAATCTCAAGCCATGCTGCTCTGCGCTTCAATGTTAGTAGGACTGGTACACCCTAATTCAACCATCTCATTCAGTCAACCATGTTCTTATAGTAAAAATCTTGTGATGGTCTTTAGTGAAGGAGAGCCCAGGAAAGTGGAGCCTTTGGATCCACCAGAGGGATCAGCACCAGGAGACCGTGTTTATGTAGAAGGATATGAATCAGGCAAACCAGATGATGAATTGAAACCAAAGAAAAAGGTGTTTGAAAAGTTGCAGGTATGTGAGTTTTATATCTTAAAAGATGTATATTAAATTATCACTGTCTTATTTTTGGTTGTATGTTTATTTGTATGATCTCTTCAGGTGGATCTGAAGATCTCAGGCGAGTGTGTTGCACAATGGAAAGAGCAAAATCTGATGACCAAACTAGGACAGATCACCTGTAAAACACTGAAGGGTGGAAATATTAGCTAGTTGTCTTCATTGCTCTAAAAATTCAGGATACATTTTCCATGACAGCCCGTGACCAGCACACAGTGTCAGGTATTGCTCATCATTGCCATCCAAAAATATTAACTGACTCTAATGGAGAATCAAATTGCTTGTAATGGAATTATTTAATTTCAGTTGTCCCATTTAGCCATATCAACCTGGGAATAATCTAATAGCAAAAAAAAAACCCAAATGGTTATTGTCTGTGCTTTACATTGCATGTATTGCCGTCCAGGAGGTTTAACATAAAGTACTGCAGTAAATAATGTCATGCTTATTTGTTTGAATGACAAATGAAGACTCTTGCTGGAGTTCATCTGTTATCCTTAAACTCAGGTCCTCCTGTTATGCCATGTTTGGAACTAGATCATTGCTTACAATGAGCAGTCTCCAGTCTGACAATGTTTAAACTGTTTAACGGTTCAGACGGGCGGTCTATATACTCAATAAACTGTTGTGGACACATATTTTAGCATAGCTCACTTCACAGAGAAACGTAGAATTTGATGTAATAAAACATTCAGAACACATCTGTTGTTAACAAAATTCATTAAAATAAACAATGATTCATACCCATTTCCTATTTGTCTTAATGGAATGATGATAGAGATGATTTTGACCTGCGACACCATTCAATACAGCAATCAACTGATGCATTTACCCAAAATATTAGCATTTACATTAGTTGGCAACATTTATTGTGATCTTAAAATTAGATCCCTGCAAAGGGATATTTACTGTAAATATGAACCTGACAATACATGTTTGGGAGCCTATTTTTAAGACATGAGTAATTGAATTGAATGATTGATTAAAGATGATGGAAATTGCAATTCACTTATGTGTGTAGTAGTAGATTAAGAGATATTTACCCGATAACATCCTTCAAAAACAAAACATAATAGTGGTATAAGATGGTACAAATGTATGGCAGTCGAAAACGCACTGAAGTGAAAAACAATCAAAACAAGGTAAATCTATAAATATCTTTAATGCATATTTATTTTTAAAACAGTGTAGTAATTCTGTTCACTCCTTCCTTAAAGTAAATAGCTACTAAAGTATTTGTTTATGTATATTTTTACATCAATTTTAGAGGGACCATCAGTGAATACTCTTAACTGTTTGCTGGTTTAAAAAGAAATGCAGCATTTAGCTTACAAAGTGCTTTAATCTAATGAAAAGTAAATACGTACATGTGTATATGTTCAGCTATAGTCAGCATACTGCAAAATTCATAAATGTAACAGATGGTTTTATACATGTATAATTACACATTTGCTGAAAGCAAATTCTGAAAGTTGATTGCAGTAGCACTAAAAAATTTCAAAACTGTTAGTAGAATATCATTAAAAGCTAGTAATCAATCTGTGTGCTTGGACATACTGATATATGTCAAAAAGAAATAAAAAATAACAGGTTTTGACTTTTTTTTGCGCCAAGCAGTGATTACTACCACTAGTGACCACTAGATGTCAGTTCATTCTTGCAGTCATTTGCTTTTTTTTTTTTAAGTTTACAATAAACTAAAAGTGACTTTTCCCAGCGCAGACAAACTAATTTAGAAAAATACTTGAAAGCTGTAATAAAGCTATTGTATAAAACCGATTGGGGAAAAGCTTTTTGCATACACTTGAAGGCCATTTCTCCAGGTTAAGGCTTTTAAGACAGCTATGGTATCCATGGATCCTCGAACAAGATCTACCTTGAGCTTTCACTTGCTTTGTCCTCTTGTTTTTCCCATACTTTGACTAAACAGTCCAATCAAAACTCAACTCGTGTGTCCTGACTCTTCAACACGCAGTCTCTGTACTTCCTGAAAAAGAAATATAATTACAATGATCATCGGCATGGTTCTGTCTGTCTTTCATGCACGAACTAAAATAACTAGCGTATGCTTCCTTACTTGCTTGCTTCTGGTTTCCTAATGATTGTGCTCGCTGACCAGCAGGATGCACTTGATCACTTTGCCCATTAACTTCAACCCTCGTTATTTGTTTATTCGTCAAAATCTCTGTCACATCCGGTGTTGCATTCTCTGTCTTGTTAGGAGGATTAGTTCCATGCACTGGTTTCTTAGCAACAGGAGGCGGCACCTTCATTGGCTTTTTTGTTCCATTTGTAACCATTGTCTTGGCTTGGTCAGAAACCTGCATTATCTCAGCTGCAAGACTTTGTTTGAGGCTTGCTTGTACCTCAGGAGAAGTAGGTGTTTCAATGACAACTTTCTTTGTGCTTTTTGAGAAGATAAAGCTGGCTGTAGATGCAGGGGACTTGTGTAAGTCACAGCCGTCTGGTGTTTTAGGGGATGGCACAGATGAACTAGCACTACTATTTGAGGAAATGCGTAGATTGGGCACTGCAGGTACTCCGCTGGAGGACATTGCAGCAGTCTTCATACGTATGGCCTCTTGAAGACGCATAGATGGGACTGTGGCTGGAGCAGGAGATGATTTAGCAGGTGAGTTGGACCTCAAGCTCAAGGATTTGCGAATAGGTTTTTGTGGCGTCGCATGACTAGTAATACTATGATTCTCATTTGTTGTGGCCTCCGTGCTTGGTTTGGTATCGTTGTTAACTTGACCTTCACCTACGTTTACAGATCGTAGCCGAACCATCTGAAGCAAGGAAGGAGTGACAAGGGGAATGTTGGCATCCTCCTTTGGAATAGGTGTGCTTTTGTGACGACAAAGCAGGTCTTTGCTCCGGGTGTCTTTGTTTACGAGGCTCAGTTGCCTTCGGAAGTTAACAGTGGATTGGTCTTCCACTGGAAGTGGAGGTGCAGGCGGCATGTTAGTGGAATCTTCTTGGGTATCAAGTGATGTTTGCTCTGATGAATCTTGTGCTGACAAAGTTGGCATTTCCTTCCCTTGTACGAGTGAAGATATTTTAGTAGGAGCTACAGTTTCCATGCCACCTTCATCCACAGAGAAGTGTGAGGCATTGTTACAAGGCTTATCTTCTTGCCTGTCCTCCATAACATTTTGTACAGTTCTTGTTGGCAGAATGGTCTGTATTTTGGAGTATTGGTCTGTACTGTTAGCCTCATCTAAGGCATTTGATGACCTCAATTCTATATTGTCATGCTGGTCACAGGACTCTTCATGGCAGTTGACAGATACCTCTGAAAGGGGTTCATGGATGAACGAGGGAGGTGGTGGTGGGAAGTCAAGTTCATCTTGTTCCTCAAACATCAAGTCAGTTGATTCTTCCATTGGTGGTGGTGGTGGAGGCCAAGAAGACTCCAGAAGAGTCACCTGTTCCTCTGTTTCTTGCTTCTGATCCCCTTCATCAGATGGTGGCATAGACCCTGAAGAGGCTGATGTCTTTTTAGTAGGTGGTGGTGGAGGGTGGTGTTCTGGAGGTGGAGAAGGAGGAGGAGAAATACCATTGATCTCAGGCACTTCTATGCCGAGAGTTTGCAATTGTTTATGACTAAGAATGTCCTTAATGCAGTTTCCTTTGTTCTCCTCCCTGGTTTCATCATTCCTTAAGGTGCATGTTGTGATTACAATTTCAGGACTTGTTTTGACTTCACAGTTTGTTTGTGACAGCATACTTTGATCGACTTTGATAGTTGGTACTTTAGTTGTAGGGAGTATTTGGCTTTTTTTCCCCTTTTGATCATCTACAGCTCTTTGATCTTGTGTATGAACCTTCTGATTGACCCCTGTAGGGATTTTTGTACTTTCTATTTTATTTAGCACATTTTGTAATGTTGAGGATTCAGTATGCCTTAAATCCGGAGGTTCTGCCATCATTTGTTCATGCAATTCTGATGACACAGACTCATTTTGTTCTTTTACAGCTTCTTTGATCTCTAGTTGGGTACCTGACTTAATTTCTTCTGTTGTCTGTATCTTTGGGACCATTTGTTCATTGATTTGTATGGAATTTGTGTTTTGATTTTTACCTATGAATGACTCTTTTTGCTGTTTTTGAAGCTGATGTAACCTATGGGGGTTTGGACCTGGGCCACATAATAGTTCAAGTGTGCGTTTATTGTGAATCCAGGTTTCGGGGGGTGGGGGGGATGGGGCTTTTACCTTGGGTGGAGGGGGGATGTTGAACAGTTCCCTAAGGGGAATAGTTGGGTGTGACAGTGTTACCTTGCTTTTCACTGTTGGAAGAGGTGGGGAGCACTTGAATGGCTCTGATGGAGTAGTGTTGGTTTGAATGACATGATGTGCCGTGTCTGACGTGACTGAAGATAGAGATGTCATTGATGAAGAGACTGAAGCCACTGGCGAGGTCCTTACACCTGTTCTCTCAGGCTTTGAAGGCTTAACTCTTCTCTTTCCAGGTGAGGATGGACTGATCTCTTTAGGGGAATGCGTAGGTGTCCCACTTTGGCTTGAGTATCCACTTGAAGGAGACAGAGTCCTATCAAATTTGTTTTCACCAGATTCTTCTCCAGTTTTCTGTGGGGATGAGTTACCTGACCTGACATGACTTCTTGCATAAGCTTGATCAGGACTAAGTTGGCTATGTTCTCTAGATGAGTTGAGCACTGAAGAATAGACAGAACTCTTCTCATTTTTGGTGGACTCATGGTCTTTTGTACCACTAAGATCTCTACCTGTTTGCCCATCATCTGGGGCCATATTTTTGAGACCTTTTGTGTCTGTCTGTTCCCTTGATCTCCGCTTAAGTTTTTCATGGTGCAGGGAATAGGTTCTCTGAGGTGGTGCTGGTGGAAATTTTGTCTTTATTACGGAGAGACTACGAGAGAACGAGTGGCTGTTTCTGACATTTTCCCCTACTTCACTCATCTCGCTGTGGTCTAGTCTGTGATCTATACAGTTAATGTTAGAGCTTTTACAACTGCTTGAGCTTGTAACACTTACATCATTTGGGATTAAATCTGAAACGTCTTTGGTGCTGTCAGCGACAAATGTTGGTAGACACTTTGCTTTTGAAGAAATTGTGGAGGAGTTGGAGACAATAGTCTCAGATGATTGTGAATGGCTCCTGTTGGGGCTAGTGGTAGTTGGATTTAGATTTGTGCTACCTCCAGATCGTGAAGAAGCTGGACTAGCCGATGCTAAACTACTCTTGCTAACTGTACTTGTACTGCGCCGGCTGTGATCATGATTAATTTCAATGATTTCTATTGCAGCAGGCAGAATTGCATTTGGAATAATCTTAGATAAATAAGTTGCCTGTGGTGAAATAGACATAACGGGTCCTTGAGGCTCATGCAGGAAAGAGGAAGTGGTCATCCCTGGCACAGCAAGAGACTTTGGCCTCTGTGTAGACCATGCTGCTATCCCAAGCTTTCGGTTCAACTCATCTTGGTAGACAGAATGGATGTGGTTTATTAGAAACTCCTCATCTCTTGATGTCTGAAGAACCTCAATGTTCTGCAGATGTACACGAGCCCCTTCGTGATTTACTGAAAGATGCTCTCCATCAATTGTTGGGATGACAACTCTGCCGCAGGAATCATCTTCACTGTCATGTTCTCCATTTGGATGTTGATGCAGTATAGTTCCTCTTGCCATATCTTTGAAAGAAATAAAACAGTAATGTAATTTATTTGTGTAATCTCATGTATTTGTCATTGCTGTTTTAGTTGCCGTTGTAAGGTATGTCAAATTGTTTTCTAAATATTTAAAATTAACATAGTTTTACATGCCCAGTTCTCTTTGGACTTGTTGTGGTATGCCCATTATAGTTGTTCTTCGACTTCTCCTCTTGGTCTTGTCCAGTCGTTTAACTGGGTTCAAGGGCTTAAATGTGGAACCTAAAGGGAGTGGTACAACATACAGAGATTGAATAAATAGAAAATGTATCATTTTCTTCAGTTTCAGGTTTTGTTTTGTTGTTTCAAATCAAATCTCAGGATTTACTTGGAGTGATGGCTATCTATTTACTATATTAATGGCATCCTTCACCCAAAAAATTTTAATTATGTAATTAATTAATGATGTCACACTGACTATTTTAACAATGTCCTTTCTGCCTTTCTGGGTCTTAAACATGGTAGATTCCTTGTTGTCTATGCATGCTCAGAAAGGGTTTCATCAAAAATATCTAAATTTGTGTTCGGAAGATAAACAAAGGTCTTACAGGTTTGGAATGACAGTAATTAATGACAGATCATTTTTTTTGGTGAGCTAACAAGGTTTCTTTTTTTTCTTTTTTTAATCTTAACACATTTTCTCAGAACCCATGTCAGATCATAACTTGTTTTGACCAAATTTGTAACTTTGTGTTTGCATTGCCCCACTACAATGCAGATTATAAGGGTGGCAAATGAGTGCACTAAACCTGAAAATGCTTTAGAGGGAAAAAACAAAAGAGGTAGTATGTGCCACTAAGCATAGTTTATTTCTAGACCTTCTTATTAAGTCAGCATTGTATACCTTGACGTGTAAGCACTGGACGTGAGGAGACTGCTGAGACAGTTGACACTGAAATGACAGAATGTCCAGCAGTGCTATCAGTCTCGAGTGATTCATCTCTTTCTTTTGCGCTTGTATCTTCCTCTGGCTGTGAAGAAATAGAGGAACTGTAAGTGGTCTATTAAAATTTCAGTTTATACATATGTCTTCATTTTAAAGAGTTAAGTGTTTGAATGAATGGCATACAAGATAAGGCTTGCATTAAGTTGGCTAAAAGAGAAAAGAAAAACCTCTTAGTGTTAACTCCCTTAAAATTACAACTAAAGTTTATCCTCAGGGGTTTGTTGGAACCAGACCCAAAAAATGTAAGTAATTAAAGTTTTATGACCGTTTTAATGATTTTATGTGTTGGATACCGTTGAAAGTTCAAGTTCCTTACCTCGTTTTGATCATCCTGAAAGTCCACTCCATTTTTGTTCTCTGCATGGAAGAAAGACTGAGTGAGGTGCATCAGAAAACACAGTTGTACGTTAGAAGGCCAAACTGTGGGCAGTGCGTTAATGTGTGCAAAAGATGGACATAAGGCTCACCCTCCTGTTGTAGTATTTTCAATCCCTCTTGGGCCTCAGTATGCAGGTCTTCCAGGTACTGTGGTCTGCTTCCCTCTATGAACACATTCTCCTGGTAGTGCTGGGAAGCCGTGTAGTGTACAGTCAGCTTTCTTGGCTCATTCTGCTTTTGGCCTGCTGAAAATAGAGAAAGGGAATGACATTGTTATATGGATGTAGTCATTCTCCCCAACATACACGCTATCGGTGTTTAAGAAAAGTTTCTTCCAAATCAAATCAAGACATATTTGTTAAGGCACAAAATGGTCAACATTTACAAATAACCTAGTTCCGTTTATTTCATTTCTGTGAGAAATTTAAAATATGACTGATTGAAGATTTCCGCACACCTGTTTTGTGAATGAGGTGCAGGTAAAGCTATCAAGCGCTGTAACTATGCCCATTCTTTCTCTATCCAACAGCAGCACCTGCTAAAGCTGGCAGCTAATTCTAGTCAGATTTTGATGGACATTAAAGGGCACATGTTGATTGTAGATTTCCAACATAGTAATGGACTTCACACTCCTGCTGTGACCAGGTAATCTCTTCTGATCTTTAATTCCTTGAAATACCAGATTAGCCTTTGCTTGCCTCTGTTAAACATATGGCACGAGAGCCTCTACATTCACAGGAAGGACTTGTCTTGTCTTTCCTTAAATTTTGAATCAATGTCATTCTGAATTCACCTGAAATTTCCCAGTCAAGTATGTTTATAACCCATAACGACTAAGCTGAGGAATTCATATAAATCCTAAAACAAGGGCAATGCACCTAAATTCCACACAGCACTTTCATACTTTATAACCTGAATTGGCTCAATGAGAATATTAAACAATTTTCTAGAAAATCTGATAAAGTGTGTTTCATTTACAAATATTGATTTGATTATTGGCAAATTTATAATACATGCAAGCATTGCAAACATCAAAGTTTTTTGAATTGCCTTAGCGACCTTCATATCTGACTTGCACTGAGACTCACTGTTAACTTTACAATAGGGAGAAATGGGACACTTGAGGGTGGCCTGTTGTTAGACTCTCAAAGAACCAGTGGGAAGCCTCGTACTTGTATACCTATCATCTTCCTTACGTACCTCAAACAGTGCCTTAAACTACTGGCCATGAGATAACAACGAAAGGCATTGCAAAATGGAGTTAATGAGTGTTTTAGGACAGGGACTTTCCCTTAACAGAGATCCTCAGCCTTATAGCCATTTATGCAGATTTCCAACTGTTCACTCAGTATCAACTTTTAAGCTTCTTGTAGAGGACACCCCATGGGGAGTGTCAGGTGTCCTGGCACTGACTACAGGCATTGTGGCACAACAGAAAGTCAAAACACACACTGTAGGCAAGTGCACTATATGAGTCCTTTTTGCAAATGATTCAGTTTAAAGGAATGCTCCATGTTAAATACAAATATGTTAGTAAAACATATGTTAGTGTTAGTAAAAAAATTCCCATGAATTTATTTTTCACAAGTTTGTACAAATTAGTCACCTTGCTGTGAGATCAGGTTGAATATTCCCCAATTCAGTAACAGACTTCCACTTCTAAGTTGATTTCAGTCAACGCATTTTATGGGTTTGTTTTTAAAATTGAGACACGTTTTTACGAAGCTCGAAGTTCTATTTAACCTGAAGCATTCCGTTACTGGTTCATTTTAAGAGTAAAGTCTGTAAACTTCATTACAAGCATTTCATTGCTCATTCTTCCATCAGTGTTGCCAACATTTTAAGCAAAGAGAAGCCACCTGTTACATATACAGGTACACAGAGAACTTTCCATCAACTTCTAATAAATACAATTGAGAGCAATACCTTTACAACATTAGTAAACACCCGTACTCCAGTCTAAAATAACTAGAATAATCAAGATAATATTTAAAAACCTGAAAATTCTTGAGAACCAGCAGAAATGTTTATGTTTGAATGGGATAATCACCTATAAATGAATCTACTCACCCTTCTTCTTGAAGATTGACAACAGAGATCGAAAACTTTTACTAATGAAGACCACCATGTCTATCCTGAGATAACTGTCCAGACAGAGAGCATTGTCTTATTCAAATGATAAGAGTTAAACTCTTTCACCAAGCAGCATCATGACTAACTCTCCACATCTGCGGCTGCAGACGAACTGATGTCAACTAGCTGTCTCCCGTGAAGGATAATCAGGTCGGACACAATGAGATCTACTGTGTGCTACCAATCCTCCAGCTGCCCTGATCTTTCCCACCCCTCTTCATCTCTCCTCCCCCTTGCCCCGGCTTTTGTCAGCATCCTAGTGATGTCCCCCAACGTGTTGGCTGGCTTCATCCATTGTGCCACCAACTGAATTTGGGATTCGCCTTGACGAGGCAGCCTGGCTAATCTGCCATCCTTAGAATCTGATTGTAAACATGCCAAATTCAGATTAGGGCATCTGCTTTATTATTTGACCCATAGTAAACATCCTAAATAGTCAAATGAATAGACTTTTTGATTTGCATATAGGCAGGGTCTGTGTGTAGAGTCAAAGACTTAATCTAAAGTGTTGACTAGTATTGGTGTGTTGCATGAACTGAGCAAAGGTAATGGTCCCTTTGATTCAAATGGCCAAGACCTTGTGTTTTTGCAGGTATGATGATGGTTATTTGAACTTTGTTTACCCTGAAAACTGAAATGTCTGATGCTCATTTTCAAAATTTAGAAAAGAGATAAGCAAGAACAAGGGATGTCAGAAACCAATTGATTATTTCAAGTTTAGAGTCACATAGCTACAACTTGGTATGTTTCGTATACCTCTGCAGGACGAAGCAGTGCTTTGCAATTTACCAGACATCCCATGTCTGCTCTCGCTTCACAGTCACTGGTTTTGGCACTGAATGGAGTTGGCTTAGAATTACTTCAAACTGAGATAGAAAGGTCACTGTTTAGCTTTGAACAGAGATTCACCACATCTCCATGGATGAATCATATCTTAACTCTTTAAGATGTTTGAGAGGTGTGTTATTATGTTTCTAAGCATTTTTTTTTTTTTTTCATATTTTTCTTTTTTCAGTCTGTCATTCAGATTGCAGTTCCTCTACCAACTGCCTGTTGTCCAGTTCCAGAAATCCCATTAATATTTATCAGGAGAGCCAAAAGACGCCATCTGGCACATGGTGTGAGATGAGGGTTTGATGCATGCCTTTAAACCATTACCAGACCCTTGAGTTTCTTCACACTAAAGCCTTTGTATTCCTAGATGGACAGGAAACAAATGACATGTAGGCCATTTTATGATTTGATTAATTTATTTTTATTTCAAATTAAATTTTTGTTTAGTTGTTAAGGCAAATAATAATTTGTATTTTATACACATTGCATTTTTATGAGTTATTTGTTTAATATTTATATTTTATTTATCTTTTGTTTGTTTTGTTTTTTTAATAAAATAAATATAATTTTTTTATAAAGTCCACCAGGTGGTGGTACAGTATTCTTTATTGTCTGGTGCAATGTCCATAAATCAGATTTTCTAATAAACATCTCCCCTAAAGTTTCCAAAACATGCCCAGATCCACGTAGTGCAGAACTGACAGAGATGAGAGCTAAAACTGGTAATATATAATACACACACAGTTAGACCAATACTATACAGTTTACAATTTATTCAGACACCTTCAACATTGTGTCACAGTTTATTCACTATAGTTTAGAAAATGGTAATAAAATATGACAAGAACTCAAATTTAAACTGTCAGAACAAAATCATCTTGATAATATCAGATAATGGTAATAGAAAAGTATAAAATGGATTTTCCAAAAACTAATATAGCTGTCAGTTTTATACAATACCAGTTCAGTTCAACCATTAACCAAACAATGCTTAATTTAATTCAATATGTGGTGTAAAAAATTCACATTAAATAAATGTAAGCAATTAAAGAAAATACACTTAAACAAAACATGTCAGTTTAAAGTGTCTGAATATTTTTATTATGCCAATTTCTGGGTATGTTATAGTTTATTTTGCTATCCTCATTTACATTTATAAAGTATAGTGTCCTGCACCCACTAAAAAATCTCAAAATTATATCTGGTTTGACTGTATATATGACACCTGTTTGTTGCAACCCATAGTAACATTTCCAATAGATTTTCTGACTGCAGATGGATAGAGTAACATTTTAGTTCACGAGTTGTTTGAGTTTCCCAAAAAAAAGCGTCACCTTGTTCTCATAACCCAGAACTATTCAACTATTATACTCAACACTCTCTCAGATGTTGGCTGTTCTCATATAAACCGAACGTTTTTGGCATCTATATGTGTGTTTATATAGGTGCACATGCATATTGTATAGCTTGTAGGTCTAAGAACAATAAAAAATGTGAAACTACTATATCTTTTAAATATTTCTATCCACCACCCACTGAGACTACATATGCTTATACAGTAGTTACTTATATAAATGTGGGATAATTTTGTCCTGGAGCTTTCAAAGGAGGGCGTACTCTTTAACATCTGACTTAATCTGGGATAAACACCAATAGAAGGTTAATGTACCTTGCAGCTGTTTTAGCTTCTATTTTCAACATTTTTCCATAACTGCTTTTGTGTTTAATCACAGGTACGTTTCAACCAAACAATGCACATTAACCATGAGAAATCTTCCATAAAAGTTGTGTAAATGTCTGGAAATGAGCATTCTTTGTTACTATTATGCACCTACAGAATTACATTATTTATTTAATTTCACACTATAGTTGGTTAGGCGTGACAAACAAGTCTTGCCCCAAATATCAGAATCAAATCTCCCATTTTGACAATGGCTTGCTTTGATAAAACTCCCTCTGTGTTGTTTGCAAGGAATCTGACCAAACAAGATGAAACCAAAGTGCTAGGGCGTCTTCTCGATGTCTCAGGAGATGATGAGGCGTTTTTCCTCGGCTACGCTCCCCTCCCCTCCTGATCATCTGGTTAATTTTAGAGCGCCCTGCAGTGCACCACCTCAAGTCATTAGTGCCAGGAAGCCAAAGACAAGTTTATTTTCTTTGCTGTGATGGAGTTCTGCATCTATCAGTGTTTACAAGTCCCTTGAAGCATTTATAAATCTTCTGTACAAAAAAACAACACTATGTGAAGTAATCCTTTCCCCCTGCCTGAAAGCTTCATCAATACTTAATAATAATAGCATGAGGGGTTGAGGAGCATGCAGGGTTTATTCTGCAGGCATTACAATGTTTTAGGATGGCTCTTATTCTATCAGACACACAGTCTCCCCAGTAAATTTACAATAGCCACAGAATTTAGTAGACAATTCCCACTGAACAATCGTCTTTTTCAGACGTTGAAATGACATCCCCTGACAAGGCAGAATGAAAGTTTTTATGACGT
>JAUMHR010000076.1:6349151-6366832 GCA_032361145.1 Enteromius fasciolatus
GGTAGGCAACGTCGGTCCTGGAGTGCCAATGTCCTGCAGAGTTTCACTCCAACCCTAATCAAACACCCCTGAACAAGCTTATCAAGGTCTTCAAGG
Source organism: Enteromius fasciolatus (assembly GCA_032361145.1). Classification (NCBI taxonomy): domain Eukaryota; kingdom Metazoa; phylum Chordata; class Actinopteri; order Cypriniformes; family Cyprinidae; genus Enteromius; species Enteromius fasciolatus. The sequence continues at coordinate 6,349,248 of JAUMHR010000076.1, forward strand.
TTACAGGCAGGTGAGGTCTTTTTCAGGTTTGGAGCTAAACTCTGCAGGACATTGGCACTCCAGGACCGACGTTGCCTACCCCTGGTCTAGACTCTAGTGTGTACAACATGGTTTTGGTTCTGTCTCCTTGCCTCTAATATGCTAAACCAATTTGTCAGTAATGCAGGAAATGTCTGCACCAGACCATATTACATTCAGACACAAAGGCTTTATATTTGGCCTTTTCTATTCTGCCTATCACTACTTTCTAGATGTAAAAAAAAAAAAAACTCCAGTCAAAACGTTTCTAAATTACTTGAAATGACTATATGAGTTTGGAAAACAGGTTGATATTGACAGGGATGCTTGAAACAACAAGCAGGATCTTTTGGTTGCAGCTCAAGATATAATAAAGACAACTCTCTCCTCCCCGAGGAACCCTGGCCAGTCTGAGAACAAATCCCATCCTAAGGTCACTGGTGTAGGGGAATTAACTGGAGTGTGTTCTAGAATCCTATTAAAATAAACATTAAAACTGTTAGCAAGTTCTATTTTGGGTGTGAAAGAATTTCCCTCCGCTGACACAGATTATGGTGCTGTTCCGTAGCTCTCTTTGGCACTGTGTTTGATTGAAGCACTTTTAACTGAAACTTCAAAGGGGGAAGGATGCGCACTAGCCTACACCAGTCACAGAATTCAAAGGGATTAGTCAAATGCTTCTCGTGGGATAATGAAAAATTGAAAATCTTGCCCACCGCAGCCTGTTGCTATGGAATTATTAATTACTCCATCAGCCTCAGAGGCGAGTCCTAGAATGCAGCTTCTCAGTGCTTTGTCTTTAACAGGTGAAAAGTTTGAATAGTAAATAGTATAAATCTCCATGTTTTTTAAGACCCCAATGTACGAAGTTCATGTTCAGGTCAACATAAAAATGTTCTAAAGGTGTGAAACAGGATGACTTTGCTATTCACACAGACATAAATATGCAAGACACAGAAAATCACAAGGTCTCGAGACATATTTTTTTAAAAGCAGAACTGAATGCAAAAAATGCATTCTTAACAGCTCCTGCACTTCCTTCAAGTCTTGTTAGAATTATTGTGTTTACAAGATGCAATGGTGAAATATACAATATAACACACACACACCACTTAAAGGTTTGGAACTTTTTTAGTTAAAGAAGACTTACAGTACATGCTCACCCAATTTAAAAGAACTGTTATCTTTTTGAATATATTTTAAAACGTAATTTATTACCATGATGCAAAAGCTGAGTTTTCAGCATCATTGTTTCAGTCTTCAGTGTCACGTCATTCTAATATGCTGATTTGATGCTGAATAAACATTCTGAGTTATTGATTATCATTATTTGATGAATAGAAAGTTCAAAAGAACAGCATTTGAAACAGCCATTGACTTACATAGCATGAGCAAAAATAATAGATCATGCAAGTCAATGACCACCAGCAAGTGTTTGGTTACCAACATTGTTCAAAATACCTTGTTTTGTGCTCAACAGAAAAAATAAACTATGGTTTTGAAATATAGAAATTCAGTTTTAGAACAACTTTATAGTGAGTAAATGATTAATTTTCATTTTGGTCTGAACTTTCCAATGCATTTAATAGAAGAATGTAGTTCAAGATATTTGAATAAATGGGCCGCTTAGTTATGCTGCAAGCTTTAATACCTTATCAATTTTCAATATCTTTTAACATTTTGTCTTACCTAATTCAAATGTAACTTAGAGATAAAAGTCAAGCAATTTACTGCGTACTGCCTGTGAGTATTGTTTTACTTCCTAAGGCAAAGCAATCTTAATGTGAGCTGATACAGTACATCTACATGGGAACCATCAACTGTGGATCTTAATAACTCACTCTGAGTGATAATCAATTTTATGCCTCATTACCCACCATGCTTTGATGCCACCCCACACTGCATTTGGCACTCTAGGATCACTGCTAAATGACATTTAGTGAGAATTTTTCACAGTGTTTACAGACATTTATCAAACTATACTATACTGTATATCTATATTACATATTTTTGAGTTTTTATGCACTATATGCGTCTATTTACTGCTGTAAATTCAAGGCAGCATGCGGGTAGTTTTCAGGAATAACTTTGCATCTCATGACTCGTTCTGCATACTATTGCACGTTATTTCAGGAGTATGACACAAACTCTTTTTGAACTTGTTTTGACTTCTAAAACAAGATTAAAAATGAGGTTGTATGGAAAATCCCATACTGGGTCCTGATGAGCATTTCGTTTGGACCACACACACACACAGGGTTTCTGCTGACAGCACTGCCAGAGTAAGAGGATTTCCCACAAAACAAAAGCACACTCGCTCTTTCTTCTTCAACTGTAATTCTTTTAGGGACTGAGATGTTTTCTTCACTCTCTAGAGGTTACTGAAGGTCAGCATGTGGTTTGTCTTGTTCAAAATGTTAAGTTCTGGTGTGACAGAGACAATGTGACATTTAATGGTGACACAAAGTTTCAAAAACAATTTCTCACCCTCTTCAGCATGAATAGGCCATATTAAAGTTTTCTCTATTAGTGTTCAACATATAAATGGCTTATGATGTGTTGAATGAAATTAAAAACGAAAAGTAATTTACTTAAAAGTTAATTTATATATTGGTCTATTCAAAAATGATGGTTTCAAGTTCAGTCTTGTCTGTTCAGTTCTTCTAAAAGCACAACACTCTGTAAAAAAGGAAAAATAAATGTTTGATTATAAATAATGTGTTTAAAGCTTTAGGTATAAAATTCTACTTTCATAATTTAGTTAACTAAGTTTTTGTTTATGGTCAAATTAATAAGCCAATAAATGATATGCTTAAATAAAAAGCCTACATCTAAAAGAGATATATGAATATATGGTAACCAAACATTTGCTGTAGCCATTGATATATATATATATATATATATATATAATTATATTCCATTAAATATAAGGAAATATAATACTATATTTGAATGACTTGTTTGCATGTTTTTGTCTTTGGGGGAAAAATATTTTCAATTAATATCACATCAAACTGAACCAAACCATGGCAGCAATTATACAGCAATTTTGTGTCACTAAAAAGTTATAAAAATGGTACATGCAATAGCTAATTAATTAATTAATTAATTAATTAATTATTAATTAAATATTTTGAAAGCAATTAAATAAATAAATAAAAATTTTAAGAACTAAAATTAACACATTTTTTGGTTGTGAACAGTCAATAAATAATGTACTCTATTACATTGCTGCAAGAACGTTTTGTCTTTAACTCTGAGTGAACCTTTGCAGAATGTCCTGTTGTATTTCAATATGACACAATGATGCATGCAACTAGTTGAACAGCCACTATAGATACATATTATTTGTTGAGCAAACTATTGCAATGAGTGTTATCTTCTCTAAAAAAACACGTTCCACAGTAGCAGCACCGACAGGTGTATTACCACAAGAAAATGCTATTCAGTTCCAGCTTCCCGCAGCAGCGTGTTGACCCTCCCCCAGTCCCACTTGAACCACGGCCTGGTTGACTGGGATGAGCGATCTGTCAGAGTTATATGTCAAGTGTTAATCATCATTCACGTGACCACGGAGAGAGATTTAACGTATTGGATTTCTTATCGTGAGCCCAGATTCCCCAGTGCATGACTCCTGCAGCTCAGGCACTGATGGGATGAGGAGAACTCATTCTCCATAATCCAACCTCCATCTATCAATCTCTAACATCGCTAATGGCTCACGGACCTTGAGAGTCTTCGGTTGAATAGTTTGCTGCACACAAGATGGAGCTCAGTGACAAGAACACTTATTTTGCTGTAAATATTTAAAGCATTGGACACACGTACACAGCACCGCCGCCCCTCTGTTGTGTATTCTGCCCAGTCACGCGAGAGGAGAGAGACTGGTATGCTGGAATGCATTCAGATTCAGCTCTTCTGAATAAACGGCTCAATGAATGAGCAAAGCTACGCATAAAGACAATCCAAGGAAGAGTGAGTAACAGACACTCGAAACCGGCATAGCATTCAAACCTTTGTTACAGAGTCAGTCCTAGTTTTTACTGTTCTATAGTTTTTGTCTTTTGACAAATATTTCAACTCACTGGTTAACTTTGAGATCGACAAGAGGCAGTAAATAACAGTAGAGGCAATAAAACTCTGACACCTTTTATTACTTTTCGCGCAATTACTTGAAGAATATCATATTATGACTTCAAAAGGATATTAATATGCAGGGATATTTGAAAACTGATGCTTTTGAACACTAGCATGTCACATAACTAACATAAATGTGCCAGGGTTTACATATTGAAGCTGTGTTTTAGCACCACTCGGTGGACGTTTCTCTTTGAAACTGTGACGAAACATGGAGTAAGGCACATTAAAACGGTGTTGCACAAAAAATGCAAATAGTTGATTTTTACACTATTGCACACTATAACCAATCACACTTGATTCTGCTCAGATAAGTCATCACTGAAACACCAGAGATTTGTTGTTCAGTGCATTTTGTTGATATAGAATTAAATGGAATTATCAATATAGCATGAGTTTTTAAATCCACGTTATACTAACAAGAAACTATGCTTCTAACTACAGGTTGAGAGATGTAGTTCTACGTTTCCAGTGCTGTTTGAGAATGTTCATATGGTTTCAGGAAACGGTAAATGATGAGCTCAATTTGAATGAATTTGGATTGGGCTGAAAAGGAGTTTGTAGCAAGCGGTAGCCTCCCGGCCTTTCTTGTGAAACCAACACAGAGGTAACTAAAACTGCAATTGATCGACTGGCCGCTAGAGGCTGGCTCCGAAAGGGAGTCAGTCTCAAAGACTCCCAATGCTAAAATGCCCAACAGGTTCAAAAAGTGGTTTTGGTCTATACAATTAATTTTGCCCTTCATGACAATATAACTCATTTGTTTAAATTATATCAAGCCTTAATGAAGGGCGTGGCAACTTGAGTGACAGGTGGATTGCTGCTGCTGTCTCCAGCTAGGTATCCGAGAGTGGATAATATAGTTTGAGATAAAAAAACGCTTTTCAGAAACCTACGGGTGACGTCAAGGACACTATGTCCATGTTTTTTACAGTCTTTGTAGACCTATGAAAAACTAAGCATCTAAACACACTGAATCAAACTACTTTCTCAATCAGATTAACAAAAAAAAAAAATATTGTCCATATTTACATGCATTTTATGTCATACAAATATGTATTTGTATCTATAAATATTCAATTTAATTCCCTGATGACAGCAAACAGATGACAAAAACCAGGTCAAATATTGAAATCAAACTGATGATGCTGATTTTATGTAAATTAATCATTAAAACATATTTATCTACAGAAACATTAAATCAGTTTCAGTGTTGATTAACTTCTCATTTTCACCCAACTACAAATTGCCATCTAAAATGACGTTAAAGCATCAAAAGCGGTCAAACCTTGACTAAAATTTAACATCAAAATGATATCAAGGTGCATGCTGGGCTGGTATATATATGACAATCTAGTATAATCATGAACACACTGGTTTGCAGCCCAAATATTTTCAAGAGTTCACGCTTTCCTTGTAATAATAATAAAAGGCGTGAATTTTAAAGGAAACAGTGGAGAAGGGGAGGAGGAGGGATGCGCAAAAGAGAGATGTGGGGAAATTAAAGCTGGGAGAATATATAGTGGAGGGGATGATTAGGTAAACGGGCTGCCAGCCGTGTGTGATTACTAGTTCGTGATCCTCTCGAAAGTATCCTCTCGTCTTTATTATCTTTGACATATAATAATCTGTTAATAAACATTTTCTTAAACTGACAAAATGTTTATGGCAAACAAAATAGCTTCAAAGAATTTTCATAACATGTTGAAAAAGGAGACGTCTTAGTATTTGGACATAATACGCCCTGCATGCACTAATGACATTACTGCTAATAGGCTAATTTCCTCTTTCCATTTTCTCTACAGAGATATTTTGATGTAGGAGTCTTTTGCGTCACATGAAAAGTGAGGTGCCTTACGAAGCAAGTCAGATTGGTGAAATGTTCCACGTTAGAACAGGCATCTTGTTTTTCTCAACCGAGACAAAGATGAAAGAGATGATTTTGACAGGAGATTTGATCTTTTTTCTGACGTACCTTTTGATTTCATTTCTGTGCGGGGACTTAGCGCTGACATTCCCCTGTGATTTTAAATGACAGAGAATTTACTGTCTCAAAGACATTCGAACACTCAAAGCCTTGAGTCACAGAAGTGTGCTTATACTGATGAACATTAGGACCAAACATTCAGTCAAAGACCTACTCTGTTGTGTGTTCTGGAAAATGAGAGGTTGCACAAAACAGAAAGTCTGAACGCTTAATAACAGAGCCGTGATTTCAGGGAATTTGTGGAAAACAAGCCGTAAATGATAGACTTACAACGGGTTTACAGCATTTTCCATTTCAATAACACTCCCAAACCTTCCCTAGCCACTGAAACAACTCACTGGAACAGGAAGAAACACCTGGATCTCTTCCCCTCCCACACTGACAAAAGCACAAAATCTCTCAGGATTCCTATGATAACAGAAAGTCTTTTTTTTGTCAATTTATGATGCAGGTACTACTGTAGTTTTTTTGTTGTTGTTGTTCTTCCAGTTTGGTGAACATTTTAACTGATATAAATTATTATTATTATCCCACATTTTTAGCTAAAAGGTTTAGGTTTTATACATTTTATTACATTTTTTTAATATTTATTTTATTTAATATTTATTAATTTGATGTATTATATTTTTTATTTTGTTGTTTTAATAATAACTCTGCTATCACAAAAGTATAAGGGAATATTTTATATAATACGATATCATAAGTATTTTATATCTCATATATAGTAATCATTCAGAGCCATGGTACATATCGAAGTGCTATGCTATTACCACCTATACCATAGTACCATAACAGTACTATTTTTGGTGATAAAAATCAATAAGGGTTTTTCTTTTAATCCTCCAATACTAAATTTGTTATATACACAGTATATATATACTGAAATAATTTTTTGACAAAGTGTCTATACATCTAACATTAAATAAGCATACTTATCAAATGCAATCTAAACAAATAAAGCACTGTCACATTCCTCACTGTCACAACTTCTTTTAAATCAGATCTAAGCTGTGCCATAACAAACTCTTCATGAATCGCAAAATGCAGCATTTCCCGTCTTTTCCTACCTGTTTTGAATTTATCCACATGTCTGAAATGCCAGATGGACTTTACTCTGCTAGTTCGGTGACTGCTGGTAAGGTTAGCTTGGGTTTTCTTCTTGCTGTTGGAGTTCCCCATGGTACTGATCTCAGACCCCACCGGCTCCAGGCTCCCCAAACCTACCGGACTGCCACATATGGACTCTTTGCTTCCCCTATCTGTCCTCCTCCTCCTCCCAGTGTCTGTATATTCCTGTTCCCGCTCAGAGCTCCAGCTGCCGCAGCAGGGACAGAGATGTCCCGCTCACTGCTGTGCGTGTGTGTGTGTGTGTGTGAGACCCTCCCTCTTCGCCTCTGTTGTTCAGACCACACCGCTCTCAGCGATGATCAGTCACAGCTCACTCCAGCCACTTGGAATGTGAGGAAGGAGGGATATGTGCTTATTCAGCCGCTCATGCTTGTATACTCACACAAACACACACTAAGCATTCACACTATAGCAAAGGATGCAGTTGAAATATAAGGATTCACATATCTGAGTGAATAACTCTTCTCTCTGTCTGTTTTATGGATCTCGCCTTAGGCAGTTCATACCTCTGTTTGCACGGATGCCTGCTTTTATTTCCTTTGCCTTTATCCACTAAATCCCAGTGACTCCAAACACAGAGTGTTTTTCTAAAGCTTAGGTGGGTGAATCTTATGGAAGCTGTTAAGAATGGTCCAAAAATGCAAAAATAAGCTTATTTTTAGCCTAAAGGCAAAATAGGACTGCTACATTTTTGTAGTTGATGTTTGTTCATTTATTTATATATTTAAGGAGGCATGTTTCTGCCATGTAATAAATCAATAAAAAAGGTAATTGTGATATGTTAAGACTTGTTTCTTGCAATTATGAGTTTATATCTCACATTCCTGACTTTTCTTAATTACAAGACATGAATTCTGAGAAAAAAAGTCAAAATTCTGATATAACCTTAAAGATACATATACAGTGCCCTCTACTAATTTTGGCACCCTTGGTAAATAAATGTTTTTCTCCAATGAATATTGGCTACAATTACTGGCACCCCTGGAAATTCTTATGAGTAAAACATCTCTGTAGTATATTCCCATTCATTTTCCCATTTTTTTTAGTATACCAAGGAGACTAGGAGCATAAAATTGTCCAGATAAGACTTCCTGTTCCAAAGGATTATTAATATAAAGAAAACAAAGGCCAAATTTAATTAATCATTCATCACAAGGAGTAAAACCAAAAAAATTAAGTTCTGACGCAAAGAGCAAGATTGTTGAGATTCACAAAATGGAAAGTTGCTGTAAGATAAAAGCTAAAGCAATGAAAATCCACAATCAACATCCAAAGGCTCTCCAAGGATCATAGCTGGAGAATTGTAGAGATTAGTTGAGTCTTGGGGTCAGAAATCTTAAAAAAAAAAAAAAATCAAACAGTCCCTACATCATCACATATTGAAGAACAATTCTCCTAGCTCATTCAAAAACAGATCCAACATATTTAGTTGTCAGACATGACTGGAACTTTAAATAACACTGGTTCTATGATATATATATATATATATATATATAAAAAAATAGATATTTGGGAGCAAAAAATAAATAATAATTGTTTATGGAAACAAGATTCCATAATAATTTAATTTAATATTTAATTTGTGTACATATATATCATAAAATACAAATACAATTCTCTAAAAGTGAAAAATTATATATATATTTTTTGATAAATATATTTTGTGTATATATTTAAAACATTTTGACACTCTCCAAAATATTTCCCTGGTTCAGTATTAAAAAGATCGTATACTCCACATATGTGGGAATGCACAGATGATATCTCTTGATACATTACTGCTGTAGGCATGTAATTTAAATCTACACCAGACAAAAAACAACTTATTATTCAACTGCTGCACTGTGCAAGCCTCAAACCTCATCCCATCTCAACCACGGACATGCCAAGAACCCTGCATATTTTATCCATTATTCTTTCTTCCACCAGCATCTCTTTCTTTGTCCTATTTCTGGTGCAGTCCTCTTGTGTCTCACTCTTCTTGTATTTCCAACTTTCTCTCCCCCCAGCTTACTGTCTTTCATTTTGTCTTTTACTGTTTCTCTCCATCAGGTAACCTAATATTCAGTTGACTCTGATCTATACCAAGAAGTGCAGCAGGACATAGCAGTTTCAACTGTACATTAAAACTAAAATCAAAGCCAATGTGCAATCAACACAATAAAATGATAGCAGAACATTTTAAAGAATAATAATAAAATATAATAAATTAAGAATAATATAATACTAAAATAACATTGTTGGGAATTTATGAACATATAGTATGGAGTATAAAAGTATGGTTCGGTCATGAAAGTATTGTTTGTTTTCCATTAAGTAGATGACAATTAACACTTTTAATGCACACTTAATGCATGATTTGTTCTTTTAATTTATTTAATTTTATGATGTAGCACTTCACGATTTAAATGCAAAATATTTAGCATTTGTGTAATCCAGCTGTAACTCAAACTAAGCCTACCGGCCTGTAGAAGCGTTCATTTATACATTGTGTACTGATCTGAAAGAAAAGGAATGACCAGTGGAGATTTTAGGAGGGGAACACAGTGCCCCAGGAATGTTTTTGACCTTTTCCAGGTACAAGTTGGGCCTCCCCTTCCCTTGTTTCCTCTCCTTCAACCTCCTCTCACTATAATCAAGAGCCCAGGCTTTATAAATACCGAAAGCTTTGCAAATCATTGTTAATCTAAAACAGACAGAAGACAAGGAGGCCCCAGCATAAGCAGATGCAAACATAATGGAATCCTGGGAATTACGTTATCCTCTTGTAACTTGGCAGGGGAAACACTTTATGAATCATGTAACAGAAAAGGATTGTAACAAAAACTATGACGACCATTTCAATCAGCTACCTCATGCCTCATGCACTGCACTTCAAAATGATCCTCTCTTGAAACACTCCTCTTTTAAAACATTATCCATATTACATCATTTGTTATTCACAAACACAGTGAAGCAAGACCACTAGTGCATTCTCCACTAAAACAACCAGTTCTATCAGAAAAGCATGCAAATACCAACCCTTCAACATCACTCATGTTCGGCCCTAGACTATAGCTCCAGGTTTAATATCAGGTTTGACAAAGACAAGTACATTATACATCAATTTACAGACACTTAGAAGTAGTCTGAATACCACAAGAAGCTTTCAGAGGGCATCATCACAGACTAATGGATAATAACCCTTTATAAATCAATGCCGCCCTTATTTGGCTCTGCATTAAGCTCTTTGCACAGACTCACACCACAGTTCTTCAATGTGACTCAGCTCATCTGAATTCTGTTGATTCTTCCTCTCCTGAACCTGTGAATGTGTTCTGGGACACGTTATGCTATTTTAGAGGCTCGTGATATGAAGAGAGGAATTTCACCTGACAGGAATTTAATGCCCTGAAGGTGTAGTGATATTACCGGCTTCCTACCTGCTGCCTGCTTCATTCATCACTGCTTAGGTGACAAAAGTGTGTCAGTTGTTTTTATGTCACACTTCGGTTTTCGCAAGAAACTTTCTCACAGCTAAAAACATCTTTCTCACAGCTAAAAATTGTTTTACATACTCAACTGCTTTATTTATAGAGCTTTGTCAAAACACCAAAAATGCATACTAGAACATGCATATTTTCATCTATAAAGAGCAGTTGGTTGCACTTCATTTTATGGTACGCATACTTAGAACTTATTGGTATTTAAGATAACTTTACTGGGTAGGGTTAGGGCTAGTCTCGCGTAGCCAGACCTTCAGACTGTGACGGCTGAAGGTCTGGAATTCATAGCCGCTTACTTTGGTCATGGCCCGCCCATAAGGCCGTTTGACTGACATGTCAAACAACCAATCACAGTTCGTTTCGTTCAGCGTCACGTTTCGGAGCGTGGAAATGTCCCCACAACAACATAACGGTGTGCAACAACAGCATAGAAATTCCAGATGAGACACTCACGTTAAACATCTGTTTGAATTTCCGCAATCACAATTTGTTTCCTGGCAGACCGAAAATAAACGCGACACTGGCATCCCCCGGAAACCTGATAAAATTTAACCAATCATTTGATGACTTTGACATTCCTGAAGTGTTTCCAGTTAAGTGTACCATGTGCATCAGTCGTTTAGCTGACGTTCCGTGGGCGTGATGTCTGAGGCTGAGACTAGGTTAGGGCTAGCTTAGGTTTAGGTTCAGGATTAGTGCCTTGTTATTACCTAGTTGTTGTAATTACTATAATAAGTAGAGGAACAGAACTGTAAAATAAAGTGCTAATAATGTGTGTACACACACACAAACACAAAAACATACAGAATATGTGTGTGTGTGTGTGTGTGAATATATAGGCTAAATGTTGGATTTTTGTATTTGAACTGCACATTTAATTTTTATCCAATTTTATAACAGTTATGCATAATTGTTTTTTATTGCATATTAAAAGGTTTATTCAATTAAATTAATTCGTTTGATCTTAAATTTAAACCTAAATTTATTTATTTTTTTTTTACAAAAAAATGTTCCTATCTTTGGCAGTCCTAATTAAAAAAAAAAAAAAACTTTTTTTCTTTTCTGAACCACACAGCTCCTCCTTGTGGCCACTAACCCTGGATTAAAACACCCTGCACCAGTAAACGAAAAAAAATACTGGTCCATCAGCTACTGTGTGTATCACAGCACCCATAGAATAACATTCTATCCATAGTATTTTTTTCCTACTATGGAAATTAATAAAGACCGAAAACAGCCTGGTTACAAACTTTCTTCAAAGTATCTTCCTTTGTTTATGACAGAGCAAAGAAATTCATCCAACTTTCGAACTAATTGAGGTAAATGATATGACAGATTTAACATTTTTGGGTGAACTATCCCTTTAAATTCACCTCCAACATCGTGCCAATACAGCAGCCTGTTCACTGCTGTTTACAGTTAGTCATACAGTTATGACGACATTACTTTGTTAATTAGCAGGCCATGGCTCCTGTTGTCAAGGTGAGCTTTCTTACTCTTTCACCTCTAGAAATGTAACAGATTATTACTCATCTGTGCATGAGTAAGCAAGCATGAGAGCCATTTCATAACTTGTGTAAAGACAGAAGTGTGTTCGGAGTCCAAACAGAATTTCAGTGCAACATGATGACCAGATTTATGATTCTAACAATGTAAAGAGAACAACATTCATTAAAAACGTATTGTGTTTTATTGTCTGTCTCTTTAAATGCTGGAGCTCTTTAAAGGTGGATTCTAATTGGCTGTGAATGTTTTTATCTTAATCAGATAGAAAAATCACTCTGAAAGGGATTTCAATGATCATGTGACAAAAAAGATCCTGAAGTGAACGCCTAAATCATGTAAACATCATAATTATGGGAGTCTGTGCTTTTTGAAATGTGATTGCTTTTTTTTTCATGACACCACAAGACAATTTAACTGCGAATTTGCTAATATTTAAAGATAGGACAATTCGAATGGTCTTGAAACAGCCCGTTAACGCTGTGGAGGGATTTGAGCTGTTTGCTGCACACTGTCCTCTAGTGGCTGAAGGTGAAGGCAGCTTGGCATGCATTACTGGCTCATGCTTTATTTTATATCAATGACCAGTAACTCAAACCTGCTGTTCTCACTATTCTTAAAAACACAAAACAGCCCCCCCCCCAAAAAAAAATACTGAGAAAAAAACATTTTCGTTAAGTTAACAGTTTTCTCTCGCACAATCTGCAGTTGCTGGGATATTGCCATGCAGGAACGAGGGATGTAATCCAAGCGGCATCAAGTCAAATTCCATCCACCTGCATTCCTCCAGACACACAGCCAGTTTACTCAGCGCCAGCCTACAAATACAAGCAGAGGGATCTACTTGTCCTTTTCTGATTATTGTTTTAGCATTGTTTCCTCCATTTTTAATGTTTCAAGACGATTTGTCTTTGCAAATTAAAAAGGAAGGAAAAACTAATCATACGAGCAGCCCAGCCTGAACCTTCAGAGTATATCTATGTGTTCATTGTTCCCTGTCTTCATTCCTAGCATGCCTGCTCACAGTGCTGGAGTTATGAAGAGGCTAGAGGAGGCAGAAGAAAATCAAGGTCAAGGTGTGATGATGAGTCATTTCCATTATAGGAAATTAAAAAAAGAGAAAAAATATTGCAGAATTTTATCTCAGGATCAAGCAGGTGAAAGGAGACAAAGTAAAGCACAGGGTGTGAAAAAGCTAAAAGTGGTGTGCTTCACAACAAAAGCTATTCTTTCCTCATGCCTATAGTGTGACGTTTGTCCCTGAGTGGTGACGCACAGTTTTTCGACATGCTGAAATCCAGCATGGTTAGCGGGTATTTTAACTTCCACAAGTGTATGATCAAATTCCATCATCTGTTTATGAAAGCTTTTGGCTATCAGCCTATTTATTACATCAACACGGGATTATAACTTATCTGTTTTATTTTATTAACACATGTTATTGTGCACAACTCTTCAATGCTGTCTTCAGATGTTGTCTTATGGCTGATGCCTGTCACTGACGTGTAAGTTTCAAGTCTGAGGAGGCTAAACCGTGACAGCTACACGTTCTTCAAAGTGGACCAACGTGATAATGTCAGGTCTTGGCGTGATACCGGGTTGTTCTGGGCCTTCAATGTTTCAGTTGCTTTGCTGTCTATGAAAAGTCAAAAAACCTAGGATTTCATCACAAAAAAAATCGTTGTGTTGTGAAGATATGGTCTTATGGGTTTGGAACAACATGAGGGTGAGTATTTAATGACAGAATTTTCATTTTTGGATGCACTAACCCTTCATCATTAAATTGAATTCACCCAATCCCATACTCATTTAATTGTCTTATCAATTAAAGAAAGTAAGTTAGACGAGTTTAGATGACAAAAAGGTTTGTAGGCGGTGACACAATTTTCATTTCTGGCTGAACTATAACTTCAAAGTCAAAGTAATAAAGCTTACAGCCATAATTTAGCAAAATACATTGTAAAAATGAGATACATCAAAATAAATATGACAAGCCAAAAATGAACCAAGTTCCACCCACATGACAGAAGTAACACTTCTTTGTACTGCTGTAAACGTACCCTGATAGACACACCGACTGGATTATTCCATCTCCAATTGCATTATTAATAGATTTTAACAAAGAGATATGAAGGTCAAGAGGTCATGGGCCGGCTACCTTGACAACAGGAAATATCTCCACACTGTTATCTGGTTTCACAGCAGAAAAGTGCGGGTGTGTTGGCACCCCTTGCCGAGCTTGTGTGTGTTTGCCGGACAGTAGGGTGTAACCGTCATGGCCCAGACTGAGGTCAGAGAACTTGTTCGTGACCTTGGCAGCTTCTTTTAGACTTTCCTCATTCCTGTGATTTCTCTCTGGAGCTCTAAACTGCAATTTCATCCATCAATGCTGCCAGAGTGTCCTTGTTTCATTACAGCAACATCACAGCCAAAATTAAACAGTCCACTTAAAAGGTTCAGCGCTTAGTGACTTTGTTTTATCTCATTTATCTTGACTTTAAAAGAGGTGTGTGAGAAGCGTGTCTTAGTCTCCCTGACAGGTTTGTGGTAATACGAAAAAGACTTAATGCTTTCTTATGTAAATGAAGGCTGTATTGAGAGGCTGTTGCCTGGTTGTTTTCATGCATAGGTTGGGTGAGAAAGGGGTAGTATTTGTTGGAGCGAGCGGTGAAACAGGTGTCAACAGGTGTATCTATTACTGTGAGTTACATAAGAAAAACCACAAACACTGAGACACATGAGACGACTTTAATGGGACTCGTAGATGAAGGATGCCCAGAAAATGCAAAAGTTTCTTTTCAAAGTTCAGTCCACTATGGTTAAAAAAAATTATGCTTTTATTCAGCAAGGATGCATTAATTTGACCAAAAGTGATGGTAAAGACATTTAATGCTACAAAATATTTCTATTTAAAATCTTATTCAAAGAATCGTAAAAAAAAAAAAAAGCAAATTATTAAGCGTCAGTTAATTGAATTTTAAAATTATTAAATTAATTTATTATTAAAATAAAATTAAATAATTAAATAAATGCAACTTAACAATATGTAATGAAATACATAATTCTTTGTGAGCAAGAGCTTTTTTAAAAAACAAACTATTACAATAATTGTGGAATTGTGACTTTACTATATAAATTGTAAATATTATATTAATAAATAATACTATACTTTTATAGTGGAGTAATTGACTCCAAACTAATAAATTATTGATTATTAATGCACACCCTAGTTAGTAATGCAGCCATGATATGAAGCAGAGAAGCTGTTTCACTCCAGAGTACATTCATATTTAATAATATTTCAGTATTCCAGTAACCTAAAATGATGATGTGAGTCAAAATACTTCTTACAAACAGTACAATATGCTGTTACTAGTTTGGAGAAAGCAATATTTCAAATTGATTACCAACTTTAATGCAGTCAACAAAATACTGGAATTACTTTATAACCCTTGGAATGTATCTCAGACAGAATCAGGAAATTTGTGCTCATCATATGAAAACATTTGTGTGTAATGCTAAGAATGACTAATCAGAATGAAGTACAGCAGAGAGCTGTTTAATATGCAAATATATTTAATAAATGATCATGGGGATGCTTATTTCCAGCGATTATCGTCAATTTGATTGCACAGATACTTAAACTGAACTGAGTTGGACAATGATGCCTTTAACTGAAAAGTGACTGAGTGTTTAATCTTGTTTTTTTACATTACTGACACTCTATATCTCCTATTTGATACTGTTAAGTGCTTTGACACAATCTCTATTTTTTTAAAAGTGCTATATAGACTTAAACTTGAATGGCGTTACCTTTCTGTGGAAATCAGAGTTTTCTGTGGGATTCCATGATTGGATATTTTGTAACAAAGCCTACTTATCTTCACAATCTTCTAAGCAACACTAAATTTACTTCCTATGAAAACATGTCATCATATTCCTCTACTCTGCACACAGACACAGTTTTAACTCTAATGTCTGTCACAGTCTCCCATTCTGACCTCATGTGCTCTCTGGTCAGAGAAGTGCTCAGAACATTCAGTTACTGTCTTTTGTCACTCTGTTCCTTTGTGTTTCTGTGACGTGCGTTGGGATGTATATCAGTGTCTCCAAACGCCATTAAACATTCACATGTTCTTTATTTCAGAGCTATTACAGGAAGCTCATGTTTCATTAAACCCTCCTCTGTTTGACCACAAGCCATTATTCTATGTCGGCATTCGAGATCATCGTTAACAGATGTCAGACTTCCACCATAAGAATGACCAGTAACATCTGCCTTCTTCTTCTTCACGTTTTTTTCTTATTTCCACTGCACTTGTCATAAGCGTCCTATGTTTCATCAACTACAGAAACTTTAGTGTTTCTGTCCTCTTTAGGTTATATGTTATGAAGGTCACGCTAAGTCACATTTACTGTGTCTATGTTTTGCATTAGAGGGAATCCCATGAACAGTGATCTCACCCTTCAAAAAGCTTCCGGACCTGATAGAGCCCTCTGGCTGGAGGGAGGGGGGCAGACAGAGGCTGAGCTCAGTCGAACAGGGGTGACGCAAGGAGTTAGTGCTGCACTGTTGAGCCTCTAAGCTCAGAAATGTCCTGAATCAGGATAGCCCAAATTATTTGTTTTTTTCCAAATTATTACACAAGAAGCAGCATGTCCCAAATCCTATTTCTGTATATAGACTGGAATATCACAGTTTATTGTGGGTCATGTGCCTTCACATAACTATAGCAATGCCCTATAGCATCTACACAAAGCACCCTAGAACCTGCTAAGGTTGTGCTATTAATCAAGCACAGACATGCACCACTCTTATGTGATATAGGCATTTCTTTTAAAAATTACAATACGATTCATACTTTAAAATAATATTGTGCTTATCATTGCTTTCTATTTCTGTATACACTCTTTTCTGTGTTTAAAATCACACAAAGAAATATATATAAAACATAATAATAACATAATACTATTTAAAAACACTTAGTTGTATTTGATAAAAATGTACTTCAATACAATTTTACATGTTTTAGTCTATTTTATTTGAAACAGTTATGGTAACGAAAACATACTTTAATATAATTCCTATTGAAATTTGTATTTTGTGTATTAAAATATATGTGTAATGAGACATGCAATGATGAATTTGCAGTTTGCACTTTAAATGTAAGTAAGGGATAATGTACAGGCAGCTGGTAGTTATCGCAGGAATAAGCCCCGACAGTGTGATCAGGACCCGACGCGAAGCCGTTTATTGGCGTATTTGTTTCAAATTAACATTTTCATCCTTCCGCGAAACGATATAGTACCATGTGACTAACATTCAA
>JAUMHR010000076.1:6369417-6382171 GCA_032361145.1 Enteromius fasciolatus
TCATTACGTGATACTAACACAGAATTATGCATTAAGAGTTTGTGGTTATTTCACGCAATTCTGTGAGATCAGGTTGGCGGGACGGAGGATCGTGATGTCAGCTCAGCATCGTCGGCCATCGGCGATGGACGATGGCATCGTCTATCGACCCAACCTTAATCTAGTTCTGTCTGAAGTTAAAGTGTGACAGGAAGGTAAGTGCTTTTAATACTTTCGTTGTTGATTTTTTAAGGTCAGATTATCGTACATTACGTTACATTGTTAATGAATCATGCAGCTTTGACTGTCTGCACATGATCGAATGTGAAATACCCACCAATTACATTAGTTATTCTAATGAGTTATTTTAGACACTTTTTGCATTTAAATTGGTTTACGATTGCTGACATTGAAAATAATGCACTTTTTCTTTTTTCTGTTTTGAGAAAGTGTCTGTCTGCATATTGTAATCATATTTAGTCATTCCCTTTTATATATTGGTCCTGATTTTATCCACTATCTATTTTTATATTATTTAGTTTTAAGTTAAAAAAATGGTCTTTACATGTCATGGCAATAACATTTAATTACACTATTTTGAGTGTTTTTTGTTGTTGGTGGGGTGGCGTTTGTGAGCTTTTGGTCTGGGATTTGTTCATCTAATCTGGCAAAACTGAATCTGGATGATACTTTTTATGACAATTCTTATTATATCGCATTCAAACTGATACGCTAAGAAAACATTCACCCGTGACAACACCACACAATGCCACTGATTTGCTCAGAGATTCATAACAGCATATCAGCACTGTTTTGTCTTTGCAGTAGTAAAGCTGAACCCAAAAACAAGTGTGAAGCAAAAAGAAACAACAAGAAAGCAGATAAACCATTCCAGAAAATACATGTCCTTGTGATTGTAGCCTAATCCTGCTTGAATAAGTGATGTCCCAGCGATAACCGTTCAAATAAAGCAAGAAAGAAATTCCATGTTCAAGGTTTCGGACAGACTGGCACTAGAGAATGTGACTAAAACCAAACTCTATGGTATATCAAAACCTTTCAAAATCAGGCATCTTTGATTAGCATAAAGCTTCAAAAACAAACAAGGTAGTATGCAACACTGCTTTTGCTTACCTTTAGAGTCACCACTGGCATGAATCTGTTTGGCTGTAGTGCTCTCTCCAGACCGTCCACATGGACCTCCTGACCTGCTATGCCCATTACTGAGACTCCTTTTGCGTTTACTGCTCTTAAACCAGCTTAAAGCCCGGCCTAAGGATGAACCCCGTTTCTTCTTATTGGCCTGCTGCAAGGCCAGTATCTCGGTAATGTCTTTGGGCACCAAATCCCCCGCAGAGCTGCTCCTGGACATCCTGAGACCAATGACCACTGATCTCTGACTGCTCTCCTATTCCACTCAAAACACCTGCCACAACATCAAGACAAAGAAGAACATTAACATTTACATTCCTGAAAATAAAAAAAATTATATATTTAAAATTTTATTAAATATAGTTTAAAACACGTTTCATATTTTTATTCATGCTAGTTTAAAAAAAAATTATTAACCATTTTCAACAAAAGGTTTAATTTAATGTCTCCAAAAATTCAAGTGGTGTAAAACCACTTTAAAAATTCACACATTGTTAATAATTCATAAATACCAGAAAGTTTTTGGACAGTTGCACCACATGATATTTTCCTGAACCACCTTGTTATAATATTACTGTATGTCACATCATTTGAAATAGTACATGACTTACTTATTCTTTTTTATAAGTTGGTTGCTCCACATGACTGTGACGTGTGAGCAAAGCAGTTTTGTTTAAATATTTTTTCCTAACAAATAACAACTCCTATTATCTACCTATATAATTAGACAGCTCTATAATCATGTCTAATCTCAATTCTAACACAAATATCTGTCAATTATCCTGTTTTTCCAGGATCAGGATCAGAATATTTGTTACAGGTCCAGTCCCTCTTGAGCATCATGGGGTTGATTCTGCAAATCGGGAACTGAACCCACAACGTTTTTTATTACCAGTTCAGATCTTTAACCATTACGCCACACTTCTGTGTAACAGAAGAAATGCCCAGTAGTCAGCAGCCACTTGTGCTACTGTGTCTATCATAAGTCTCTCTTAGAACCCATAGAAACAGTGAAATCTAATAAAAGTTACTATTACTCCCTCTCCAAAGATGCTTCACATGTGTTTTGTATCAGGTACTTGCAATTCCCGTTTTAGCATTCACGTGCAAATGTAGTGCCTATACCCTCATTCCCTGAAAACGTTTATTCTCGCTAAGCCTTCTAATCTCAGTCATGGTGCGAGAACTGGAGGTATGAGAGACAAAACAAAAGTAGAAGAGCGTATGGGAGAGAAAAACACTCTACCTCATGCAAAAGCAGGCAATGAAGTTCCTCTCTCCCTCTGAGAAAATATTCAGAAGTAAACTCCACTATATCCAAGAGCTTCGTTTTGCTGCTACTGCTACTATTCTTTATTTCTCGACCATAACTCAGCACAATAATTCGACAGCAACAAAATCTCTGGATGGAGTAACACACACCCCAATTACACTCTCACAAACCCAAACCCAAATCACACTAACACAACTACAGCGTGCAACTCAAAACAGTCGTCACATTCCCAAACACACATTTTATGGTAACACACATACAAATACGCACAAAAACACCAGAGGGTACCTTGCTTTCCTTTCTTGTGTCCTTTTGTCTGTGTTTCTCAGTGTGTGTCTTGTCTTTGCTGCAGAGCTGTGTTGTACTGTTTATTCAGCTCTTTTTGGGTGAGTGGAGCTCCATGCTGGTCAGTCCTCCCCCTCCTGTCCTGTCTCCTGGTCACCATTCAGCGCAGTGCAGAGAGGAACTGCAGTTCACACGTGTATTCCACCCAACTATTTCACAATGACAAGCTGGCTCCCTCCCTCCCCAACTCTCTCCTCCTCTTATCGCTCTCTCTCTTTCTCTCTCTCACGCTCCCACCAGAATGTACACACCGTTTCCCTCCTCTGTACCTTCACTTATCGCTTTTAGACATCGTCTGTCCACTCCTCCTGTTTCTTTTCCTTATGCACTCATTGGTTTGTTAACTTATACTATCTCATCCCAATCAGAGGTGGTGGAGAGACACCATCCAGGCTGGTTTTGGTTTCGAAGCATTGACGTGAAAACAAAAGGCTAATTCAGCATATGAAAAATAGACAAGTGTTGCACATGCCACATGTTCATTATGAGTTACAGGTGATTTATGGACTCTGAAACCTGAGATGTACGTGTCTTTGGACATGATTGACAGGCTCGTATACTCTACTGGCTAATGAGGCTAAAAATTAAAAAATAAACCAAAACATGGAAAAAATGTCCTCTTTTTGGCTCCTAAGCATGTAAAATATATGTAGATCATGTTTGTAATTGATATAAGGAATTATTATCATTAACTACAGCGAAAATTTAAAAAGAAAAAATAAATACAAATAAAGAATGACAAAACCATTATAACAACTTTACCTAAAATAAAAAAATAAAAAGTAAAAAAAGTCACATAACAAAAAGTACAATAGTTCATCACTGATACTAAACTAACACTGGGTTGCTTTGATAGGACACCTGTGGTAACTTGAAAGGAAATTACATCATAAATCCATTACAATGACCATCATTTTGAAACCAGCTGGTTAAAAGTAAGTTCAGCTGTGAGAAACTGTCTGCGACCAATTGTTTGCAGATGCTACTTTATATTTTGTATCTTAATATATTTTTGTAGCTAATATAGTGAAAGCCATACATTTTAAAGAGTGGCTCAAGTGTCCAAATACTTTTGGGGTCACTGTCTGCCTTAATGAGGTCTGGTAACCAGTGGAGACCGTTAAAAGAGGGTATGTGCAGGGACTTGTCTCCTTAATGTATTGAGTAGCTCTTTAAACTCTGATGGTGATTCACCCTCTAGGGAATTTTCTCTTGAACTTTGAGAGCTTGGTTGCAGTGAATTCGCTATTTTCGTTTTTTAGCAGCACAGAGAAGCCACAGAAAGCAGTCTAAGAATAGCAGAGCTAATAGTGATGTCATATCCCGTGGGAATTGGTGGCAAGGGATCCGTTACCCGGCTCATCTGGTTTCGTTTTAAAACCTGCCTGACGTTGAGCTCAAAGATGTGAGTGTTCGACTCTGATGACATCCTGAGATGATCTGTTGCTAATGGTTTCATCTTCATTGCACAGGTTAATTTGTACATTGTACATACTAAAGTATGGGCTATGGCAGTCTATTTAAGTTATCTTTGAGGATATAATCTTAAACAAATAAATTCTGTTCAGATTTGCTTTTCCAAATTAAGAGATTGGTTCATGTTCCATACATGTTTACATTTAAATGGCTAGTTAGCATCCACTAAAGCTCTGAAACCTTCCACCTCCCCAGCACCACCTGCATAGATCTGCTATGGGTTATTATCAAGCGGCAACCTCCCGCTCTCTCTCGTGAAGCCAACATGGAAGTGACTGCAATTCATTAACTGGCCACTAGTGACTGGCTGCAAAAGAGAATTTCTGAGACATTGTGTGACATTACGTTAATGTTTTTCAAGTCTATGGTTATTATACATACTTGTGGAGCATCAGTATGTTTTAAAGGTGCACTGAGTAAATTTTAGCGGCATCTAGGGGGGGGAGTTACTAGTTACTTGTTCATTATTGTGTCCGTGAACAACATAGTGACGAAACACGCTCTGTTGTACAAACAGATGGCAACTTTCACGTAAGGGGTCCCACGGTGTATGTAGATCTAAAGGTCTCATTCTAAGTTAATAAAAACATAATGGTTCATTGTGTAAGATATTTGTACACCTTTTAAAACATAGTTATATATTGTACATATATTATATTGCATTTCTATCAATACAAATATTACACACGGCACCTTTAAATACTCCTACTTTAAATATCCTTTACCATGCTAAAAACCTTTCATGAAAGAAATGTGCTCTGCCGATTGATCTAATTATGTAGTATGTTACTGTGATGCTGTTTGGCTCTTGATTTGTCCTGTGGGATTTTTCAAAGATGTGTCAAAGCGGTCTGTCAATGTTTACTCTAGAGTCTCACAAACGATCTGAGTTCCTTCTGAGTCTGAATCCTAAAGAGAGACGACAAACTATGAGCCTCTGCAAAGAAATAAAGCCTTGTTGTCTGGCGAAACCCTTCAGGAACTATGTTTAATGTGTTGTCGATTAATTTTCCACCACGCCATGGCCATTTACAGGAAAATTTAGTGACTGTAAACAGAGATAAGGGAGACGTGTGTGTCAGGATATGTACCCAGGACGACTCAATATGCTCTGTAAACACAAGCCTGCTTATTTTTTAGAGCTTGTTTGACTTTCTTTTTGCTTTGAAAAGCACAGATGGAGAACCTCAGGCCCTGGCCTTCTTCCTCGCACTAGGCTGGACCAGCAATGATCCAGTAAATCAGCGCTATCTGGGGATCGCATATTGGATCTGTTTTCTAGGGTCACAGAGTGAAGATACATGCACACAATTTTCTTCAGCCAACCACAGATTGTAGTCATACATGATCATTAACCACCGAAGGCCCACAGAGTTCACGTGTTTCTTCAAACGGGGTTAAAATATGTCATGGATGTTCTGTCAGCAACCTCTGTATTGTATAGAGAGAGAGAGGGAAGACTTGTGGGGGATTGGGTGGGGTTACTGTGAGTCAGACTTAAACTCAGTGCCTATGAACACATTGAAATGTTTAAATGTTGCTATAGCAACTATGAAGAAAACAGTCATTCTCTGCCTTCACAAAGCCTCAGTGTTTTGTTGTGAAAGTATGGAGCTCAATCTGCGGGTATATTTTGAGTACTACTATACACAATCATTTACCACTAGAAGAAACTCAACCTTGGCAATCCTTTGATCATTGGATTGCATTGGGAAAACGGAACATTTCCTCATTTCCAGTTAGATAAATCAAGCCTTTCTCAAGAATTGCTTGCGTAAAAACATTTATTTTCAGTTTTAACAAAAGTGATTTACAAATGAGGAAAGCACTAGCAATTGATCATAAAGATATTTTTAGTAGCTTTGTTGTGTTTAATGGGATAAGTTAGTTTTGTTGTGTTGTTAGTTTCGCGTTGCGGCTAAATTTCAAAGAAGATACTATCAAAGACATGAACCAATCTGGGTCAAAATGCAAAACTGTTATGAATTGCGACTGTGTTGAGATAGCATTTTGGATTAACTGAGAATCAAACACTACCCTTGGGTTCCTGTTCTGGCTGCAGTAAGTTGCGGAACCATCTGTGATGGATATCCTAACAGGTACAGCACAGTTGGTCTATGCAGTTTGCCAGCCAACCAGCATTTGTGGTTGTTATGGAGTTTTAAAGGCCTTTAGTTATTTTCCTCCTTCTGTGTCTTCTCTGGCGCTGATTTGTATTGAAACTTCTAATAGTATAATATATTATACAGCTGTAACAGTTATGCAGAAGTACTAAAACTTAATGAGGAATAAGCCCCAGTAAAATACCACTGTGCTAAAACATTAAAACATTGCTGATAAATAAATGTAGATGAGACCCTAACCCTAACTGACTGAAAAATAATTTTGAAAGTTATGTGTTTTCTATTAGCTGTGTATGGTGTGTGTCCATCAAAAGTGAAGCAAATATTTGTATCTAATATTTGAAATACGTATACAGTATTTGTATACGTAAACAACATATGCTGTTCTATGTCAGCAGCACCTTACACAGATACACTGTTTACATTGTTTCCGCTTCGATCAGACCATAAACAATGTATCCGTAAACATATGGTTCATACGTTGTTTAAGTATGTGATGCTCTCCAAAATGGCACTATAGAGTGACACAGAGGAGACGAATTGTTGAATAAAGTTGTTATTTTTGTTTTCTTTGCACACAAAGAGTAACATTATAGTTAAACCACTGATGTCATATGGATTATTTTAATAATCTCCTTGCTATGTTTCTGAGACTTGATCGTGTAAGGATGCTTGCAGTCTATGGAGGGTCAGAGGATGAATGAAGGTCTTACATTTTGGGTAAACTATCCCTTTAAATTTAAACCGGCGAACAGTTGGCTGTTTTTAGTTAAAAAAAAAACCCACAAGAGTCAAAATAAGTTCTTAAAACCTTAAAACTCCTATTTGGCACCCAGGTTCTATTGTAATTTTCTCTGTAAATCCCTGTAGCATAAAAGCAATAACAACTAAATAGCAACCCGCTGTTACACAGGTGCTTTCAGTAAATCTCCCACTACTCTCGTGGATGGGAGCCGAGGCAACAGTCAGGAAATCCCGCCTGTCCACTGGGTTAAGCCCTCCTCTCCCAGCATTGTATTATCTCTCCCTCTCTTTGTCCTCTGCAGACTGGATTTCCTTCTGTACCACTGAACTTCACAGCCAGTGACACAATCATAAATACACACAATTGACCAAACCAATCACAAGGACACAAAACACAAATCACACACAAGCTGTAAAATGACAATCAGATAATTTACAAAAACATTTAAAGTGTTATTTACTCACCTTCCAAACTTACTCCCTTCTGTAGAACACAAAATTATATATTTTGAAGAATGTTCATGCTGCCCTTTTCCATACAGAAAATTAATAGTGATCAAAAGCTGGCATAGAGATTCTTCAACAACTTTTATTGTTGTTGTTACACTGCACTGAAGAATTAATTATTAATTATTTAATTATTGGCTGAACTAGCCCTTAAAAATATAAACTTCATTAAAGGTACAGACAGTAAAATAGTCAACACTAATACATTACGATCTTTGGTTGCAGTCTAGCCAAACCCCAGCAGGCACCAGACGGGTGCTCTAGTACCACAGCTTTAGCCCTAATGAGACCCACATAGTTTCAGTGCACACTCATTACTCTGTCACAAGAATCATGGACAAAGTACATCTTGGCAAGCGTCCCCATTTTTTTAATCTTCTTCATCAAGCCAGAGCTCCAGAATGAAACGCATGGAAGGTTTCAATTAGACATTCTGGCCTGTGATGAACACTTTGATTTAGAGGCTTCCGTGCCTTCATGCCTCTGTCTGTAATAAGGCATTGACGTGCCAAGCTCCCAGAGCATCACAAATTTAACACTTTAATATTACCCCTCAATTAATTCAGCAGTCTTCCAGATCAAATCAGGTTCACAGACTGTTTCCCAAACAGTCCAGCTTGAACAATCCAGCTTTATCAAAGCAAAAGTGTGTCATTCTTGATGTGGATTTGCGCCAGTTTAAAATCTATGGACAACATAAACATGTACCATGTGTACAATGACAATTACCAAATTATATAATGCAAGTTTTCAAGTAAATCATTTATAGTTAGCCTACAAACTAACGAGCTGACTAGTTTGCACACTGTTAGCCGGTAAGTCTACCAGCTCAGAATACAAGTAACTGATTAGCCTGTTATTTTAGCACTCTGCCAGCACAGGGTGTGCTGTTTTTCCTTGCTTGTCCAGCTGTGTTTTCTACATTGCTTAACATTTCTGAGTCTTGTTTTCCTTTTGTTGTCATATTGCTGAAATGTGCATATTCAACCAATCGAGCATGTGAAAAGGTGGGATCTACAGGAACAATGCAAACATCCCAAACCTGGACATTTTAGGCAATTTAGAAATCCCGCCCAGGACAAGTCTAGGGAAAAAGAGGATGTATTGCTAGTATTGCTAGCCAATAACCCTGCATTTTGTTTGCTGAGATTACAATAAGATAAATAATTTTTGAACAGACAAAATATTTCCTCTTGTTGTCCTAGGTGTTGGTGGGAAAAATCATCTATAGTGGCTTTTAATATGCCCTCTTAATATATCACAATGAATCGGGGGAATTAACATCAGATATTCTACCTTTTGAGATACCTAAAAAAGTCCCAATAACTAATACTTTTCTCATGTAAGTTGACTGCAAGCTATAGCAAAATAAATCAATTGTGCCAGAATTGTAATAGGATAATGATCTGCAAACCATATTGGGAACAAATTCCATGTTCACAAGAATGTGCAAGCATGATTTCAAGCCATCCGACCACTTCCAGGTTGGAGGAGCACATCTGGCTGTATGCTCAGAGTCTGAGGCTGTATATGCCTACAGAGCCAAACCATTGACTCACAGAGATGTGGCTTTAACAAGAAACCACTGCTTGAAGGCAGGACACAAAAGAGCTTCATAACTCCACCCTATTCATAACATCTGCCATAGACAGACAATCAGACAGATGCAGCTAAAATCACTGTTTACTGAACACAAAAAAGGCTGGAACTGCACAGACACATTCAGCCTTGATACTATTACAGAGATATTATTTACCACAATTATTTGTTTGTTTGTCTTTTTCTTTCTTGCCAGTGTCATTCTTTGCTGAGTTTACGGTCTTTGAGAGAGGTCAGACAAGCTAATTCATTACCGTTTCGTCCTTTTCGCTCTGTTCACACACTCAGGCACAGGTCCAGGCATGATGTTTGGTCTCCTTCTTTTTTCCTACTCTATTTAAGAGACACGCTGAGAGGCCAAATGTCCCGAAATTCCTGGACTTTGCTCCATTTGCACAAGAAAGGACAGCAATCATTGTTTCTTATGTCAGTTTTTCTTCTCAGACAGTCTGCAAAACTGTACGGAGATTACAGAAAGTTAAATTATGGCCTACACTAAAGAATCTTGAACACACAATAAGTTCTTTTAAACACTGGAGGTCTATGAGAACTCTGCTTGGAGTTGTCAGTATGCAGATGCACAAAACCTGGGGATAAAGTGGACAGAATATTCCCAGGCTTTGGTTCTTTGGCTTTTCAGTGCTCCTTTGGGCATTATGTGGTTGAGCATCCCAGTAAACACATGGACGCTTTTGTTTGTCACACTTTCCATTCTGTTTTTCATTTATGCTTTGCTGGATCCATATTTAAATGCTGGTTCCCTGAAATAATCCCTTGATTTGGTTTATTTCTGAAAATTACACGACCTCTTATGTCACTCATACTAAATTATTTTTATCTTGTTGGTCACTTTCATTAAAATGAATGCCGCAAAAATTAAAAAGGTTTGCATGACAATAATTTAGACAACCAAGTGTTCAATTAGAAAATTTTTGTGTATATTTTTAGCTGAAGTTGTCATTTAAATAAATCCTATATATGGTCTTTTTCTTTTTACACTAGTCATGAGTACAGTATATAGATAAAAAAAAGAACTTGAAAACTTGTTCTTGAGGACAAATTTGCAGTACAGTTACCCAATCTTTCAGTGTTACGCATCATATCCATTCTGAGGTCAGGAGTCTGAAGAACAGTTTGCTTTGCAGAAGTTTGCAGTCTACTGCACTTGCTAATCTCGTGTTTATGCTATTTCCTTAACAGCTGGTTACAACACAAAATGAAAGACCATTTTTTGTAGTCTAAACCCCTTGTTAGTGAGTATATATACTTGTCAGAGAATAAGGCAACAGTCACACTGTTAATGTCTGAACCTTTGAAGGAGCAATACATTTTCATTAAATTGTAAGTATTTGAACATCTCCTGTATTTGTAGCCACATAATGAACTGAAGAAGGGCTGTCAACTACTAGTAGATTTAATAATAGTCTGGTCATTAGTCGGCCAGAATTTAACCAAATTTAACCTTTGTTGACCAAAATTTAAGATGGTCCTTAGGGGCAGAAAACAAAATGAAAAAAAAAATAATTCGCAAAACTGCAGTGGAAACAGGTTTTTCCTATTTTACAGGTCATATGGCGTATGTAAAAATCATACTATCATTCTTCAGTGTATTATATACTGTGTGCAGTAAAATACACCCTTTTTGGTCACATGGATAAGAGCAATAAATCATTAAAATATGTAAATACTTGTCTGCACTCACAATAACAAAACATTGGGCTTTTGTAAAATAATGAAAGCAAACAAGATGCGCTTTTCCCTGACACATTCATAATCATTACTTCACAGTGTGCCGTGGCAAGCTTTATGCGTGTCCTTGAGCGCTTATTAGGCTATAGACAATTAAATTATATAGGCAATTAAAGGCTCATTATAATGGTTTAAAGGTTTATTTATAAATGTGCGATTAGTCGTCTAATGTTTAAAATAAACGACAACTAGTCAACCAGAAAAATTTTAACTCAAGGGCAGCCCTAGGAAAAAGTACACATGTTTAAGGAGATGTCTGAGATGGATCTGAGTCTATTGTTTTGGTGTATGAAAGAGGCTTTTTACAAACCAGAATTGCATTTAACACACTGTTTTTAAAAATGCCATCAAATCTTTCCTTTCATTGTAGTTTAAATCTTCAATCTCATCTTATACTTTTTTGGATTCAGGTTTTAGGAGGCTTATCTGACTGACCCATCCTCTACAATTACCTCACTGACCTCATGACAGAAAAAACATCAGTTGTCATGAGTCATTTTATTACTGCAATGAAAACAGCTGCACTGAAATCCCAGCATAGTTTTTGATCATAGCTGACCGTCAGCAGAGCTGACCTCATCCACATCCACTGAAATAAATTGAGACAGAAAACATAAATCTCTCCAGATCACATTGATCTACTCATCTCCAGCATTCTTTGACTTCCAAAAACTCTATGTCCATTTATGGTTAACTTACCAGCTGAGCTTTTCAGCCTGTGCCATGTGTTTCTATAACTAGGAACCAAAGTATTTCAGTTTAAATGGTACGTCTGCACTATAGTGTTTCACATCAAAACATCATCATCATACAACGCAGTGCTTTTGCAGGTGTATGTTTTGTGAGAAATTTGCATGGGATTTTTTTAGATCAAAACTGATATGTAAAACACTATGGAGTGGCATTTACTCTGATTTGCTTCAGTTGTTTCAGTATATCATGAGAAAGTTATCTGATGTTTGAGAATGTTGTTGTGGCAGTTGATGTTTATCGCAGCCATCTTTCCTTCATGTGAAACTAATGCTTCAGCGTTGTTTTGAAGAGCCACAGAGTGATACATGGGCTTGTGAAAAGCATGTTTTTATCGCAAAGTGTCAGTCATTCTTTGAGGTAGGCAGATATTTTCTTCAAGACTGTCTTTTTCTTAGAACACACTTAAGAGTTTCCATTTACAACACAATCTAAGAAAAATCTGACAGCCAGCAATAAATAAAAGATCACAACGCTCCTCTGGCACCTCAGGCAGACTTTCCTAAGAGTTATAGCTCTCCAAAGGCCTTTATCATAAAATAACTCTGACCAAAAATTAAAACGTTTAGGCTGCAATTCAAAATAAGTAAGGGATGTTAATTTAAGTTAATTTTGCAACGCTCACCAGGTAAGCACAAACATATGAAATATTAACAAATAAGTGTTTTTGTTTTAGTGTGCTTTCTGACTTAAGAGGCCTACAGTGAAGCTGACCTGTGACATTTTGTTGTAACGGGAGTTGCTCAATGAAGATGATGTCTTGACAACACTAACTGGTTCATGGCAACATAACACTAGCGATGTCAAGCATATTTGCGTAAATATTTTTGTGTTATACAAATACATGTAATTGAATATCCTTAGCTGTAAAGCGGACAGCAGAAAAAGTAGAAATGCAAAATAAAAGTGCCATTTAACCATGTTTTTAAACAATATTTCAAAGATCCTCTGTGGACAACCTGATCTCACGGCAATTTGTACATATTTTACGAGGTGGCTAATTCGTACGAATTTGTACGACCTCACTAGTACAAATACATACGATTTATTCTAAATC
>JAUMHR010000076.1:6414644-6426089 GCA_032361145.1 Enteromius fasciolatus
AAAACACATCTGTATTACTCTAGGGATGTTGGAAAATGAGCCTATTTCCAAAAAAAGTGGAGTGTTCCTTTAAGAGTTTTATGCGGGAATATACTTAAAATAATTTATTTAAAAAAAAATTAGCTTCTGCTGCATTTTGGATTTTACTACACCCAAACAGCAACAGAAAATTAATAATTAATAATTTACATAATCTTGTGTTTATGTGAAGTTTTGAAATTTGACTGCTTCTTGTAAAAGTGTAAAAGTTGTATATATAATTAAATCCACTCCATTCTTATTTTGTGAAAACAACTGCATGTGATGAGAGTTTCTTATTTGTATTTTCCAACCAGCATCAACAAAATAATTAACATTAGGCTTTTTGGCTAATCAGCAAATTTGTTGTCCAAATGCAGGCCTGTGAGTGTCCAGTCAAAGGTGTGCGTTAGTAATTTAATACACAGTTGCTCTAGAGATGTGCGTGTGTGCTTTGTGGCAGATCTCGGGTGGCATCTGTGTGCGCTATCTCAGCTGTCTCACATCCAGTGATTTCTGATGAGTAAGGTGTCTCAGCGCCATACTCAGCAGGGATCAGTTGACAGAATCATGCAGCGTGAGAAACATGTTTCCTCTATGAAACTTGCATTGTAAGTAAGGCTGGTGTCTCTCTGCAATATTGACTTCTCATATTCTGGGGCACATTTTTTCCATCACGCGTTTTCAGATGGTGATGCTGGTGAAGGAGGACCCTTTATTGGTGGATGTGGTTGCCCTGGAGAAGTGCTACCGTGTCTTGGATCTGCTCTGCGAGCAGTGCGTGAAACAGCAGGACATGAATGAGGTTCTGGCCATGAAGATGCACTACATCAGCTGCGTGCTGCAGAAGTGTCTGGTCTTCCTGCAGGAACGAGATGACAACCTGGATGCCCTGTTGAAGAGGTGATATCGTAATTAAGGCCTTCCACCTCAGGCAGTCTTGCAAATGGAGTCAATTAAACATATATTTTGCTTCTGTCCAAGCCTTCTGAAAGGAAGAGATGGTGATGGCTTCCCTCAGTACCAGGAGAAATTCATCCGTGATTGTATCCGGAAGTTTCCCTATTGTGAGGCAACCCTGCTGCAACAGCTGGTCCAAAGTATGGTGCCTGTGGAAATTGTCAGTACATTTTTTAAACATATAAAACAGATACCATGTGATTGTAAACAGAGTTTAAGGGTCATATAATGTGGAATTATTTTAAATAATACTAATTTAAATAATATAATAAATTAGATTAGTAATCTAATTTAATCTAATATATATATATATTAATAATTAATATTAAATAATAATCACAGTTCTAAAAGTTAAATTCATTAAGTAGTTAAATATTACTGTTACACTACTGTTCAAATGTTTGAAGAGAGCAGTTTTTAATACTTTTAATCAGCAAGGATGTATAAATTGATCAAATGTGACAGTAGAGACATTCTATTCTTTTGGCATTTCTATTGATCACAGAAACATGTTTCACAGTTCCTACAAAAATATTAAGAAATGTTTCTTGCAGCAAGTGAGTGATTTCTGAAGGATTATGTGACACTGAAGATTTAAGTAGTGCTGCTGAAAATTCATCATTGCATCACAGGAATAAATGACACTTTACAAAATTTTCAAATCAAAAACAGCTATTTTAATATTTCACAACATTACTTTGTTTTACTAATTTACTAAACAAGCTTTTGAATGCAAGCGTAGATGTGCATAACTTGCTGACTGATGAAAAAGTGTAAAAAAGTGTGGACTTTTGTTTCACAACCCCTCTCTTGTTTCCAGGGGAACGACCCTACAGCCTTCTCGGTTCTGACCCAGGCATTGACGGGCCAGATGGTGCTTATGGACACAGAGTACTGTGCTACATGTGGAGAGAAGGGTGCTGACAAGAAGTGCTCCTTCTGTAAAATGGTAAGAAGTGTTTCCTCTTTTTATTAAATAATCACAAATTGCCATCAACATTAAATTAATATTGACATTTTGGATTGTTTTGTAGCCAAACTTACAAATGTGATTTATTTTAAAGTTATAAACTTACAAAGATTATTGTTTTGTATACTTAAGTAAGCTCTCTTGGCATTATGTTGCTGAAACACTGTTTTCCCACAATGCTCTGATCTCTCTGCAGGTGGTCTACTGTGGGCCGAACTGTCAGAGGCTGCACTGGTTCACCCATAAGAGACAGTGCAAAACTCCTGTGTCACAGAGAGGCAACCGCCAACCCAAACTGAGAAAACTCCCTAGCCATGGTAAAGTTTTAGTACATTGGCACATCTGTGGTTAGTTAAGAAATGCCTGTGTTAAATCTTACTGGATTTCATTTGTGTGTTTCCTGTTTCCTATTGGTAGATGATAATGATGTAGTGAACGCCGCCAGCTCCATGCTGGCTCTGTGTCTGGGTTTGTCGAAGTGTGCACTTCAGAACAGTCCCTCTGAAGACCACAGTGAAATATCTGAGGCCTCTGAAGAGCCTCCTTGTGCTGGAAAGGACTGATGAGTAGAAAGATACTGGCTCTTGTTTCTTTGGTCAGGTGAAGTCCACTGGGCATCCATTTCATCCTTAGCATGATGTGACTGGAGCTTTGCGTTTTAGAGTAAACCGTGATGTTGACGTTTTGGATTGTATACGTCTTACTCAGGACCATAAAGAAGACACATAAAGAGCATGACAAACAGCTAAACAAAGGACATTCTATTTTGGCTATGGGAAACTGTTTGATTTTCCAGACATGAGAAAAAAATGATTTACTTTCAGGCCATTCGTTATGTGCATTTTTTTATGTGCATTTTTTTTTTAACTTTTGTGAATTTAGTATTACATCACTTGCTCACCAACACTGATGGATCATCAGCAGTGAATGGGTGCCATCAGGATGAGAGTTCAAACAGCTGATAAAAACATCACAAAAATCCATAAGTAAACCTCACCACTCCAGTCCATCAGTTATTCTTGTGAATTCAAAACCTGTGTGTTTGTAAAAAAAAAAGTGAAACAAAGTCATCCCATCTTAATCAGGAGAGAAATATACACAGATCAAGCGCTTGTTACAAGTGAAAACACACAAAAAATATTTTGGTGGATTTTTATATGGAAAGACAACAGAGGATTGATTTATTCACTGGCGTTATTATGTATTATATACTTTTGACTGTAAGTTAAAAATGCTTTTATAATGGATTTGCTTCTTAGCACAGCTTTTCACTTTACAAGACATTAACTGATACATTATGAGGGGTGTGGATTACTTTTAATTTATTTAGATGTTCTTATCAGCTGTTTGGACTCTCATTCTGACGGCACCCATTCACTGCAGAAAATCCATTGGTGAGCAAGTGATGTAATGCTGGACCCCTCAATATCTGTTCCAAAGAAAAAACAAATGAATCTACATCTTGGATAACCTGAGGTTGAGTAAATATCCAGCAAATGTCAAATTTTTGTGTGATCTATTCATTTCTGTGCTGCTTTTTTTTGAAGTTGTACCTTTTTCTGTCTTTTTGCTTATTTCATAACATTGTTTATTATTATTATGCTTTTTACGTCTTACATTTTTTGCTTTTAAAGTAGAGCTTCTAAAATAGTTCATACTAAATGCCGAATTTCATCTAAACATTGAAGATGAACTTTTCCCCCTCTTTTAAACAAAAAAAAAAGTCATACATTCTAACTCAGTAGTTTTCCACTAGAGGGCAGCGTTTATCCTCTGCAGATCAAATGTGATTTTAAATTGGGCATCAGCAGGCTGTATACTGTTTACTTCTAAAAATGAATAACACAATGCTTTAAATGATAAGAATCACAATGTTTATCACAAACACGCATCTCTTTTTGATCTCAATAATAATCACCCAGTGATCAGAAACCTGATGATGGTTAATTAAAATTTTAAGTTTAAAAAACATAAACCTTTTTAAATTAATATGCATCATTACCACTTGATCATCAATCAATATATACCAACACGTTTTCAAAATAAATTATAAATGTCCATTTTGAGCTGCAGTGTGGCAACTGAGTTTTGAAAGAGTAGGGATCTCCTCCATGAACTTTCCCACACTTGGTTCTGTTGCACACATCCTAAGGCACTCGCTCAGAATTCTATAGACGGCTCTGTCTGTTCCTGAGCGCTTTGTTCCCAGTCTCCACATCCCCTCATCCCAAGGGACTATCTCACCCTGTGGGCCAAACGAGGGTCTGTTTAGCACACGGTTGTCACGTCGCATGTCAATATACCCATAACTCAGTGCCGTAACCTCTCTGTTTCCCCTGAGATTCATCCCTCTCCTGTCTCCATCTATGAGCATGTCATGGTCATTACAGGTGCATGAAAAGACTTTCTCAAATATCCGGTTTTCAGATGCAGAAATTAGCGAATGCCACATCGTATCGCATGACTTTGATATTCCTCTTTCAAGCCCTGAGGTTGCATATTCAGTGATCCCCAATAAACCCCCCCTTTACCAATATGACTAACAGTGCTTTTTAGGTAATAGGAGATCATTTTGACAGCACTGGCTTTTGAAATACATTTTTTTCCTTCAAAAAAAAAAAAAAAAATCAGCACAATATTAAAGTGTTTTTCATCCGAGTCAAAGAAGTGTACCTGGGGGCAAGCGGAATGAATTAATCGTAAATGCCTGAGGAGTGAGTGAAACTAGACACTTTTTGGGGGAGCCACACATTTTCGGTGGAAGAAAGCGAGCATTGGGCTTTTGTGTTTTCTTCATGTCGTTTGTGTTATGCACATTCATTTGGTGAGCTCATCGGAGGCACCTGTTTGGATAATTTTGGGGTAAAATAATCCAGGGCTATCCCGTTTCATAGGTTTTGTCATGCATGCCTGTACCTAGAGTTCAATGCATCAGGTTCACATGTAGAGGATCTAAATATGCTTGAAAACTCATTCACACCTGAGAGCGCAACATCCTCAGCATAGTGTTTCTCTGTTTGAAAGTGTTGCAATGCAGATTTTGCTCACATGTATCAACTGAGTAGGTGTTTCCTACTTAAGATCAGCAGTACAATAATACTTAAAGTTTGTTTGCATTAGTAAAAACTAAAAAAGCATGCTGCTAATTCTTTAATTGTAAAATAAATAAATAATAATTATAAATTAAATTCAACTGCAAAATATGACAATTCGACATGGATTGAATAATCCATCCAAACATTCTCCAAACTGACTGTCATCTGTAGGGCTATGGAAATATAAGAAAATATTATTAAAAGTGAAAAAAAATATTTTTTTTTTATTTTAGGCTATATATTCCTATATTATATATTGTAATGAATGAAATTAACATTTAAAAGTCAGGTAGACTAAATACAATCAGATTAAAATTAAAAACTACACATTTTCAACCCTATTTAATTGGGCCAATAAATAATCAATAGCAATATGACTTTATAATTTAATATGTATTTATTCTTTATTAATTTTTAAGAGTCAGGCAGACTGAATGTAGTCTGAGTAAAATTAAAAACTACACATTTTCAACCCTATATATAATTAAATTTCATACACATATTAATAACATTATAATTTATATAGCCTATATATAGGCTATATATGTGTGTGTGACTTTTAAAATTTTACATTAAGAATAGAGTCTGAGTAAAATTAAACCTACACATTTTTCACAGCAAGTGCATTTTGGTATCTATTAATTCTTCTATTAATGTTGACGTTTTACACTTAATGAAATTAATAAAAAAAATAGTTGTTTTTCAAAGTCATAGCCTACATAATAGGCTATTACAGTTAATAAATGTAATTGTCTGGATACAATATATATCTTTTTTGTTTGTTTGATTTTTTTTTCATGCCATGTTTCTGCGACATGAATACTGTAGCTGTAGGTGGGCGTTTCCTACGTCGCGAGGGCACGCCCATTTCCAACACGCTTCATCAATCCACTCACTGCTGCTGTTCTGTAATGGGCGGGTATATAAACATGGATGAGAAACAGGTAGGTATAATCGTTCTCTGAGTTTTCACAGAGACACTGAGCCGAACTCTTTTGCAATGCCCCGGAACACATGCGAATTCCATCTGCTGTTACTGCTCTGCGTTTTGATAAAAAGTTGTCATGCGTTCAAAAATGATGCCACTGAAGAGTTTTATGGGCACGTGGTCGCATCATCATCATCCCACCAGACTCCAAATAATGCCTCTTTAAATCGAGCGCGCAACGGAGGAAGACGAACGGAGAGCCGACACCAAACCGGTAGGTATTTACCTTTAAGTATTTACTCATGCGTTTATACTTTTGTAGGCTTTATATATTTAATAACATTACAATATATACAAATCTTGCTCGCAGATATTTAAAAAACATAACTGACTCCCGTGATATTGAATCTATCAGTTCTTTTCTGTTTAACCTTAAAACGTAAAGCTGATTTAAACTCTCAGACTACTTTAGAAGTTACTTTAAGTATCATAAAATTTCACCCCCCCTTCACTGATTTTTAAAGCATGGATTTTTCTTTTGCAGAACAGCAAGAGGTGGGTTGTAGGGAGCTGAGGTCCACTAAATACATATCTGATGGCCAGTGCACCAGCCTGAATCCCGTGAAGGAGTTAGTGTGTGCTGGAGAATGTCTGCCCACCCACTTGCTGCCCAACTGGATTGGTGGAGGTCATTACTGGAGCAGACGGGATGCCCAGGAGTGGCGCTGCGTCACTGAACGCACACGCACCCAGCGCATTAAACTCCAGTGCCAGGACGGCAGCACGCGCACTTACAAGATCACCGCCGTCACATCCTGCACCTGCAAGAGATACACGCGCCAAAACAACGAATCCTCTCATGCACCTCAGAGTCCCTCAAAGGATCATCCGCTGCAGAACCCCAAGAAGAAAAAAAGCAAAAATAAAAACTCAAAGGTTAATGCTAAAAATGAGTAAATATTAGAGCGTCTGGTTTGTTGAGGATGAGCCATACTGGCGCAGATTTGACCAACGCAGGAAGGGAAGTGACTTTGAACTACAATGACTCTGACTTGGACTGCAACCAGATGTACAGTTCTTTATATTTTCAGATGTGGATTCTTTCATGACTGTGTATGAGTGAGAGTATATGCACTTTTTGAGTGTATTTTGGTAATGTTTATATATATATATATAAAACTGATCACATAAAGCCATTATGTATACTATTAAAAATGAAAGTTCACTCAAAAATAAAAATAAAGTCATCATTTACTCGCCTTTAATTTGATCCAAACCTGTATGAGTTTCTTTTTCTGGTAAACACAAAAAGAAGAACGTATGTAACCAAACAGTTGGTAGCTATTGAAATACTATTGGAAGGCAACTGTTTGGTTACCACCATTCTTCAAAATATCCTCTTTTGTGTTCCACAGAAGAAAAAAAAAAGTTTGGAACAACTTAAGGGTATGTAAATAATAATACAATTCATATTAATAACACAAACTGTTTCTTTAAAAACTGACTGATTGCTACAGCTATGTAAATATTTGCATTTCATATGTAGTCATTTTTTAATAGAATTTCATTCATATATTTTTATAGAATTGTTTTATGAAAATTTCGAGTTGACATTTACACAGTTGAATACCCATTTATACAATAAATTAAGTAGTTTACTTATGCTGGTTTGTATCATTTTGTTCGGCGTGTAACTAAAGGCAAGGTTGTAGAATTTCACAAACTGACAGAAACTATGTAACAAATAGGGAATTAGTTCTTTCTCACTGTGTTTGTAACTCTACGCTGCATTGTTGTGAAGGGCTGCCCTCACCTGGAGGCACATCAGCTACTTTTTGGCGGCAACATGTTAAAGCTGCTTCATGGTATCCCGTATCTTTTCACTCTGCCATTCTAAAAATCGTGTTGCCGAGCCTGAGGTTATATTCCCAAGTTATGAATCAGATTCCTTGTGTTATGAATCCAGGAATCCTGAGGAAGGTGACACTGCACAGGTTACGTTGCATGTCACTGGAAGGTGAGATACTTTGGGGATCCTGTAGAAACGGCAATAAAAGAAAGTGTAAAGCAAACTTTGAGTAATCGAGAAAACGCTTTTCAGTTTTGTAAGCGAGGTGCATCAGAAGGTCAGCAAACGGACTATGGGCGGACCTGGGCGTGCTGTCTAAGATAAAATGAGGTTGAGAATCTAAGGCAGGTAATATCATGAGTCTAACGGAAGACGTCTGTCTGATGTCTTTGGTGTGTTGACAGGTGCACTCAGAAACGGGTGCTTTTGTCTGTGCTGATTCTCCATCTCTATAATTATTCCTGACAACGGATTTGCCTCCAGAGAGTTTGAGATGCAGGGACCACCTGCTGTTATTTATAAGCTCAATTACCAAATACATTCCCTAAAGAGAGGGCTGCCCTGATCCACAAAACTCAGCATACACCCACATACTGTGGTATTCAAACACACGCTATCCGTTGGTAATGTGTTATTTGTTTACTCAAGATTCTGAGCTGAGAACACACTTCATTGCCTTTGCCAAAGTTTGCAAGGTTAGTTGCGCATAGGGTGGAGACCTTATTCTGTGCATCGTTTGTCAAATGGATTTTAAGATGGGAAGGCAGTAGAACGTGAGCTTGGACTAAATGATTGGAGAAATCTGGCATATGTCACTAGAGAGAAGTCCTGTCGTTTCACTAGAAGATGCAGTGGTGACACTTTAATTAAACATCAGCCAAAACATAAAAAAAGAATAAGAAACACAATCGAGAGTTGCTCACAATAAACTGTGTTTAGAAAACAGATGGTTGAATTTTCATGGCTTTTATTGAGGATACTGAGGGAAAGTTTAAGTAAACTACATTCGCAAGTAGAGCTCTGCTTTGAGTTACTGTGAAATTACCAGAATGTATTACTTGGGCATAAAAGTGTATTACAAAATCTACACTCAGTTTTTAATACGTTTTCTGTGGCTATACCATGGATTCCCAAAGCCAATTTTTGTTAGTCAAACTTATTTGACCTAAAACCCTGTTCTCTGTATTTCAAATAATCTTACACTATTTAACATTCACTTTTCTACTGTCATCATCGTGGACCAAGAAAATCCCATAAATGTATGTGATGACACACTGGCATAAATCATTTTTATACTTGTATTTCACCCTTGTCGCGAAGGAACACATCTCATTGGTTCTGTTAATTCAACAGTTTAAAAAAAAAACAACTAAATCCTCTCCAATTTACACACCATTTAATTTGTTTCTTCTCACATGGTT
Organism: Enteromius fasciolatus; assembly: GCA_032361145.1. NCBI lineage: Eukaryota > Metazoa > Chordata > Actinopteri > Cypriniformes > Cyprinidae > Enteromius > Enteromius fasciolatus. Next base: position 6,423,886 of record JAUMHR010000076.1, read on the forward strand.
TCATCGTCCCATATAGTTTAATGTTGCTGTGCATCATTTCACAACATGCTTTAGTTCTCAACAAACCGTCGTTGTTTAAACCATCCACTTATAATCATATACTGTACCATACAGCCCTGGGCAGTGCTTAACTTTAGCTAATTCCTGCAGCAAGTGATATATAACTCACTCTGTCAACACAGTGCAATGTGCCAAAATAGCCGTAACTCCACCTTACCTACGGTTTGGACCATTACCATAAACAACACAGCAACCTCACAGTCACAGAACTTAGATATAAGCTAAAACTAAATTTATGTCAGTGCTGCCTTAAAATTTTACTTTGTGTCAACTTGAAATAGTAGTTGTTTACATAGAACATATGTTTGGACCAAACTACTAAATTGAGCATATAGGGTAAAGAGTTTTGATATTTTTAAATTCATGTAAACCTATTTAAAACTTGACTCTTCTGTAGTTGCATCGTGTACTAAGACTGGTGGAAAATGCAAAGTTGTGATTTTCTAGTCTGATATGACTAGGAACTGTACTCTCATTTCGGCGTAATAATCAAGGAATTTTGCTGCCGTACCATGAGTGAAGCAGGCGCAGTGATATTACGCCTATTATTATTATTATTATTATTTTAATCCAGCAGAGCACACCTGTGAGGCGTCTAATCAGGGCATATTTGACTCTTCCTCTCAGCTCTGGATCTATGCATGTGGTAACAATTCTCACAGTAATGATGCACAATTAATCATGATAAACTCTCTAGTTATAACCAGGAAGAGTGCCAGGCAGGATCTCAGAGAGGAAAGTTCATCTAATACTAATCCTTTCTTTAACTAGCCCTCTAAGATCCAGTTCAATAGTCAGTTTGTACTATGCGAATGTAAGAACATCAGTACTGGACTAAATAAGACAACCACATTTGCTTTGTTGAAAAATATCAACTCACAAAGCTACAGTATAGCCCACAGCAATGAGTTGCAACGACAGGTCTTTACCTAAGTTGGAGATGTTGATTATTTTACCGCATGTCTTTTTAAGCACAAAGCAAAACAACGTTTTCTGAGATGTCTTAAGGGCAGGACTTTATGTACCTCCAACTTTTTTGTTACCACAGCAGCCTTGTAATATCACATTTATACCACCATCTGCAAAGCTTTTCATGTAGAGGTCAACAAATGTCACTTGCGTTGTATCATATTTAAGTGCAGCTGATGCAGCTTAGCCCATCCACTCACAGACATGAGAGGAAAAGCGTTCGATCGCCGTCACACCTGTTTCTCATTCAACCAAGATGCTCTTGAGAGATGGTTTCATCCTCCAGCTAACCCATCTTGTGTAAAACAAAGACCCTCAGTGTTTCTGGGGCCCCTTGTTTCTATGTTAATACATCCAATTATGAAACTGTTACTGTTATTTGAGTTTGGGCTTCGTAGGAGCAGAAACAGAATGAAGTAAAAATGACAGTTGGAATGTTAAGCACCGAGACGCGAAATCTGAGTAAACAATGAACTGGAAACTGGACTGGTCTTAGAAACACTGCGTGCAGTTTGGTAACTTGTAATGAATGGCTAAAAGATGGCAATACAGGTAGCTTGTTAAGGGAAGAACAACATGAACTAAAGATTTATTTAGCGTACAGTGATTTTATTTAATTTGGCAAGCAGCGATGCTACATTCCACTGTGTTTTCCCTGCCCTTTTCATTATGTTATTGACATTGATCTGTTTATATTTTTACAGGCATGTCTCAGCCGAGAGAAGCATGAGGATAGGAACAAACCTGCTGAACACTGATGTCTTAGCTGTGTGACTTGTTAACTAAACAATTGATTATTATGGATGTATCTGATACATATCTGTGATTTTTTAAAAGCCGCAAAACAGAAGCTGCTGCATACAACAAACGAAAACTATTTTTTACTGATTTATTTAGTCATTTATAGGACTATAATTTAATTAAACATTTAATTACATTAATTAGGCTATGACTCGTTGTTACACAATGTTCTGAAATGCTGATATTTCCATCTGATATTTCCTAATACTTGCCTTCGAGTTTAGCAACACTGTATCAATACGAAAGCCTGTTTCCGCCACTGAATAATTTGAAACTTTTTAAGAAACTTTTTTTCTTAGAATTTTTATGAAGTTATAAAGTCAGAATTATGAGTTCTAAAGTCAAAATTGTGTTATATAAAGTCAGAATTACAA
>JAUMHR010000076.1:6435303-6459563 GCA_032361145.1 Enteromius fasciolatus
GCTTCCGAGGATCCTTCCTTGACATTGAGAAACGCCCATTGGGTAGGTGCAGAGCCTGGCAGGTCTGTGAGACTGTTATTTTAACATTTTCCATAAAATTATTTTGTTAGATTTTTCCAGGCACCTAAATAAAGGAAATATGCTTAATAGCATGAAACGTGCACTTCAAATCTTATAAAGTACATATGTTCTATTTTAATAATTCCCTAATAATTACAGTTTCTTTATTTAACAATGTACTTCTTTTTAACATGGTTAAAACACAAAATAATCAGAACTGAACTGCCGCCATTTTTTCATGTTTAGTTTTATCTAATAGTACTTGTTTAATGCAATCATTTGGGTAGTCTTTTACAACTCAAACCATTTTCCCCAATCAAATTGACTATAATTACACCTCATACTTGAAACAAGCAAGCCTGTGTCTTTTCGGATACAGTAAGTGGAAAAGAAATAAATCTCTGACATTCAGAGCATGTTATAATTATCTGTCTTTTAGATCTTCACGGCGTGCTTGAAGTTCAAAGCCAGTAGAATATGTCAATGTTTTCTGAGCATGCTCAGTCCTGATGCCAGGATAAAGACAGCGATGTGTGTTGTTTGTTAATTGCTAGACTCGGTCAGAGCTTGTTGCCGTTTTGTGAGGTCCGTTCCCATATTCATAGCATGGAACATTTTGTGTATGTCTTGCTAAATTCTGTTTATCTACTCCAATCAGCTGATCATTGTTGATTGTGTTTTTCATTGTTTTGCTGAAAAGAAACGCATACTCTCTCTTTCGAAAATAAATTGGTAAAACGTTCTGGCAAAAGCAAGGCACATACTTGTTTTGCAGTGTTCCTATGTACCCCGGCGAGTTTGTGTGTGGTTGTCCCACTTTGTTTATTCCTGAGGGTTTCTTTATACAGCAGAGTTAGGACTGTGCCTTCCAAATTCTGTATAACACAACACAATGACGCTAAAATAAAAAGTATGCCAGCTCTGACCAACCATAGTCACTAATATCAAAGGTCGCGTCAGATACAAATCCACTTCCAATCCTAATATGGAAGGCTATATAAAATAAGAAGGCAATGTTATCATAGCCAGACAGACCCTTTAAGCAATCATGGTTACTGTCAACACCTCAAGTGTGATGGAGCCATTTCAAAAACATTCCCTTACATTTCTAGCAGCATGAACATGTTGTACAGCCCTAACTGCATCATTATTCAATCCTATAGTATTAGTTGTATCAATTGTATCATACTATAGTACTTAGGCCCCTGGGGAGTTTTCTATTGGTTTGATAGGTTAGAGATGGATAAAAATGTGAGAGTTTCCCATTCGTTTGAAATGTGCACATAAATAGAAGCCAGCTCTAATTGGGATACAAATAATATGTCTGATATTTCTATTCGGTGCTGATACGTTTGTATGTACCATCAGTCATATCAAAGCAGAACTGCGGAAAGATTGTTCGTTGCTATGTAATTAATGTAATTAGGTATACATGTCTCCTAGCAACTGAAGACCATTTTGCACAAACATTTGGAGTAATTTCACAAGTGCGAGCAATAACAGGTGAGCAGACTGGGTGTTTCTGCAGTCATTTTAGTGTTGTATACTGTACCAGGGCTATTTAAATTCCCTGGAACAGTTTAGTGTGGGTTTGTCTAATAATCTGAACAAATGATGATCTATGATAAGTGAATAGTGCAATCCATTAGTGCAGAGTCCCATCAGTAAAGATCAAGCATCTCTTTATTAATTAACACCAAAACAGAAAATGCGTTTATTGTAATACATACTATTGGGGATATTGTTTGACATTACAAGTAGGATATAGCACATAATATGCATTATAGTCATAATTTTCCGTTTATATATATATATAATTTTATTTATTTTTAGCTCCAAATTAGCCCTGATTGGGTTTCAGTTTATTAATGAATGTCAGAGATTCTAAAAATGGAAAACACTTAAGCAAATGATTATGTAACATGGAGTGAATGTAGATTAATTTGTCATTTGAGACAATCGTTAAGGAATTTTAATCAAAAGATTTCTGGATCTTGGCGAATTGATTGGGTGGTAAACTACAATAGTAAGAACTGAAACCCTGATTCGTTTCAGAGCAAAAGGTCAAAATGTAAATATTTTCACACCTGTTTGAGGAAGAGATCTTGCAAATTACTGTGCACACTAACCAATGTTTGTTATTTACTGTTTTGGGGGGTCTTCATTGAATTAGAGATGGCATGAAACAGAGCAAGCCCATGAAGACACAGCTGTCTGTTTTTTTCTTCTGTAAGTTAACTATTCTTTTTTCAGCTCAAATCGTCAGCGGTGGCCAATTAATTTGAATCGTATTATAAGGATGACACCTGGCGTGATATTTAGTTATTGCACTGTATTTCAGACTTGTGCAGTACTCCGTTTAAACAGCAGATGGCAAACTAAACATACACAATGAAGTCTTTTCCAGCTCAGTGTTGACGATCCTTATTCACATTTATTTATCAATTACGTGTATTTCATTTCATTAAAAAAATACGATTGTATGAAATTGTGGATGATTAAGGGTGTTCATGTTGACACTTAAGAATGAATATGAAGTGTCACTGAAATTAATTAAAAAAATATAAACTCTTAAATTAGAAAACGTGTTAAACACTGCAGTTTGATAGTGGACAAATGGAGCAAATTTAGTAATGTAATGGAGCAAATCTAAATCTATTTAATATCTGCAGTAATTTTTTGCATTTGTTTCGTGTCATTTTTTAATCATAATTTTTAAGTGTATTATAGACATGGGATCAGGTTCTTCTTCTCATCAAGGCTGTATCTATTTGACTAAAAATACAGAAAAACAAAAACTTCAATTTGTAATTTAAAATGACAGTTTGCCGCTTTTAATGTACTTTAAAATATGGAAAGGAAAGCTGAATTTTAATTTTTTAATTTTTTTTTTTTTTTCTCCAGTCTTCATGGTCAAGTGATTATTAATAAATATTTCAAATATACTAATTTATAATAAACAGTTTTTTTGGCTTAGGATAATTAAAAAAAAAAAAAAAAATATATATATATATATATATATATATATATTCAAAAGCACAACAGTTTCAATAATGATAATACATCAGCATATTAAGATTAATTATTTATGAAGAAAAGACTGGAGTAATGCTGAAAATTCAGCGCTGTATTAAATTATATTTCAAAGTATATTTAAATAGAAAACTATATTAGAAATTGCAATACAATTTCCTGATATTACTCTTTTTTAATTTCATTAAGTTAATTCAAATTATTTTATTTTAAATTAAATTTTGAATAAGTTAAATTATAAAAGGGTTTAATGACAGACAGTGCAGTGGTAAAGTGAGTTATTTATTTGACTCCATTAATGAGGAGTATGAGACAAAATGGTCCACAACAGCTCAAACACCAATTTAGTTGATTTAATAAGAATATACTACAAATCTACAGCATCATCCGTACGGACTTAGGCAACTTGTGATATGAATGGCATTCCAAGAACACATTACAATGTTTCTAAAAGATTCCACTCCCACTGGATGTTACACTTAAGATAGATCTGCTGTAAAACACCTTTATTTCTTGGTTTTCAGCTGTCCATGTCCAACATTTTAACCCAATTCTCAATGAATCACACTCTAATTATACCCAAAAGACCTTGACCAAGCTTCTAGATTATGATCCACAGTATCAGTAATGGATGTCTAACTGCTGGTCAGCAGTGTTGATTAACGGCAGGCTGACCTTGTGGTGCCGATGGGCAACTGGTCAAGGCTGTGCGCTCAACCACACATGCCTGGGATGGGAAGTGTGCAATAAATCTATATTCTCAAAATTAGTTCTCGTCTACATCACAGAAATGCCAGCCTATTGCTTTGCTTGGTTAAGGTATTTTTTCTAACCGACACTGATGTCATATCCTGGTTTGAGGTACATTTGGATATATGAATTTGGCTTTACTCTACGTGTGTGCGTGTGTATAGCCAGGTCTAATTACAGACTGGGTAAAGAGGCCCGTTGAGGGACATAAGTAAGCTTCTAGTAGGCCTAAGGTCTCCCAGATTTACCACAGCATGAAAAGTGAGAAATAGACAGAGAGAAAGAGAGACAGGAGCCAAGAGAGAAAGCTGTGGAGAAATTTAAGGACATGTAGGCGGAAAGGAGTGTGTCAGTGTGTGTGTGTGTGTGTGTGTCTATATGTGTGAATCTATTCTGATCATGTCAGAGGAAAAAAGGCCTTCTGTAACAAGTTTGCCCCTAAACCAAATTATCTGAATATGAGTAGAATAAAAAAAAGAAATGCCATATAGTTTTTAAAAGAAATCTCCTACAGTAATGATTCTAATATACTAATTTGCTGCTTGAGAAACATTTCTTACTATTATCAATGTTGAAAAAAAAATCGTATGTTCCGTGCAAACACACCTCCTTTTTGTGCATGTTGTGTTTAACATTTGCAGTCACAAATGATCAGAAGATACAGATTTTGTAGTCTGCTGCAATCCACCTCAAGCGAGCATCTAGAACAGTCTGTATACTGTGAATTTGTTCAAATGGCTGCTTACAGACAGTGCATGTGAATAAATCCCCTATAGAGAAATGCTTTGACATAATTGTATCTGTGCACAGTGCGAGTTAATTCGCTAGCCAGATAAATTACCAGTTTGTTTATGTTACTTGTTTGGCACGTTCACTCGCTTGCATGATGACTCTCAGAGAAACTGATCTCCGGTTTCAGTTTAACATTACAGTCTCTCAGCTCTCTGCGGTTGCACAGGTTCAGCTCTGTACTTAAGCTTCTTATTAAATAGTTGATTTAGTATTACATTTTTATATTAGAATATTTCTTTTTTTTGCACAAATGATGTTTGTAAACAAATTTCGGGAGGACATGCGCAGGTAATTATCAGCTCGCTCATCGCTAATCACCTTATCATCCTATCAGATCGCGCCCCACTTCCTATAAATAGCTAGAGCCCCTTCTCTCAGTATCTCGATCTAAGCATCCCTCCTCCACCCCAGCTCCTTCATTCTCTAGCTCCTTCTCTGAGGGGAGCGTGCAGGGTTTCGGACTGGGCCGCCAACCTCCCCGAGCCCGCTAGGGTTGCTAACTCTAGGGCTCGGCAGCCTGCGAATGAGTCTCCTCTAAGGACAACACACTAAACTAGCTTCGCTTATTATTATTATTATTATTACCGGCAAGTTCGAACTCATGAATTATATTTAGTGTATATGCCAACCTGTTCTCATCAAATTTTTTACCTCTCTACACTTTTTGTGCAACACCATTTTTACATGCCTAACTGTACGTTTCGCCACAAAGAAATTTCCACTGAGTGGCGCTAAAACACAGGTCCAATACGTGAACCCTGCTACCTTTTATTATGTTGATATAGGTATGTATTGTGGCGGTTCAGAATTAAAATATCAGTGGACTGTTGCTAAAAGCAAATACTCTGTCGCAATGGAAATATGCCCTACACCAAATCCAACCCTAAACCTACCTGACAGTGTGAACCAATGCAAAACTGATATAAAAAGGTATTTGTTGCTCATTTCAGCTTTTTTTAATTCAGATTTTTTTTAGCTGCAAGATTAAACCGGAGCTCCTTGCCTCTTAAGTACATCTCTGTACTCCATGGGTTACCGAACAGAGTTGTGTCAGAGTTTTGTCACCTCAAGTGGCACTGCAGTGAAATGTACTTATTGGTATGTATTTCACGTTTTGCTAAAAAGTGCTCCCATGCACGTTTATGCCATGAGACCAGATAGGTATATGCATAACATATTTTACATAATTTAAAAAAAGTATAAAGCTAGGGCAGTAGGCTATAAGATACAAAGGAACAAAAGGTTTACACCTAAATTGTACATAATAGTACTTTTTGAAAGCATACTGACCGGGTTTCCGTAGGAGGCAAATAATAGCATTGCAGCAGTATTTAGCAAGAACTGCAGTCAGTTTTTTTTTACTGCTTCCACCTTCCATGGACCAGAAAGATGGACTGAGGGATGTAAGACTGAACTGTAGATACATCACGAAGCCAGAGGTTGGCGTGTTCTGATATTCACAAAAAAAAGTAAATCAGTATGAGTGGTTAGACTAAACCCTAATTCTACAGCTTTGTCTAAGTGTTTTTATCACATCCCTCATGGCTTTAATTACATCTCTATGGAATGAAATTCAGTGCAAATTGTATATGCTTGCTCAACAAATTATATGTTTGTTCTGCATTTAACAGTTTACAAAGTTACTGTGCAACAAATACAGCCCTGAGTGTCAAATCCTTAACTGGAAAGTAAGCCACTAAGCAAACATACATAGCCATGCTTTGGCTTCAACCAAGAATAAAAAGCATGGGGAATTGTGGTCGCATAAACCTGATGCATTTAGGCTTCTATTTGTAGACATGGACTTGATTATGGGGAAAATTACATTTCCTTGTCGTTGCTCTCCTCACACATTGTCAGTGACAAAACAGTTTGTTGTGTTGTGTTTTTGATTGGTTGCTGTGTTGGTTGAGGCTCGCCGGATCATTAAGGCATCATGTCATTCATGAATTTAATACTTGCAGTCTGGGAAAATGAATGGCTTTAGTGGTGCTCTGCAACCTACAGCTGCAGTCTGGGTGCAATTCTAGAGCTCAAGCAGTTCAGAACGTTTATGATGTTTTGGATTATAATATTAAAGGAAACCTTATTCATAATTATAAACATATTTTTTTTGAATATTTGAGACAGAAGGGCTCAAGACAACTGTACTTCCCTCACTGCACATGAATCAAATGTCTCATTAAATGTGTAATAAAATCTAGCCCTCAGTCTCTGCATGAAAAACATGTTCTGACATGGAGGGGCCAGTGAGGGGTTCCTGAATCTCTGAGATATTCGTTTCTGAATTACAATTTTTGTGTTTTCCATTTAGATGCTTTGGCATATATATATATATATATATATATATATATATATATATATACTGTATATACGCATAATTAGGAAAAATATGTAAATATATTGAGTGTTTGAATATAATATAAATTATATAAATGTGTATGTAAATCCATGAAAATGTTTTCAAAATATATATTTTATGGGTGTGCACTCATACACATACACATAATGAATATACACAGTACACACACACATATTATGTAAAAATAGATAATGTATTAAAGGTATAAAAACATGTATAAAATATATTAATCACAAAATCAAGTCAGAGTGTTTTGACTGGGGTAGTGTGTCGTAGTGCAGTGAATAAAGACCATATACAAATATGTATCTGTGTTAGAATTCACCTTTTGAAAAAAATGGTTTTATTTATTTATTTAAATTAATTAATTATTATTAATGATTACCTGAATGTAAATTAATGCTATATAAAAAAGTTAAATATATATTAATAGGTATAGGTCATGGGTGGGGAACCCTGGTCCTCGAGGGCCGCAGTCCTCTAAGTTTTTCATACAACCCTGCTTCACAACACCTGACTCAAATCAAATGGATCCAACAGCCAATGAAGTTCTGCACAATCACTAGTAAATTTCAATCAGGTGTGTTTGCGCAGGGAAACATGGAAACCTTGCAGGATAAGGGCCAAGGCTCCCCACCCCTGGTATAGGTAAATATATATGACTAAAACATTTCATAATGTACAGTATAGTACATAACATTTAACATTTGAAGTTTAAAATTTTTTAACCTTGAGAGAACCCTGCCAGAACGTTGTGAGAATGTTCCCTTTTAGCTGGAAGTGATGTGAATGCCATTTTCATGCCATTTTTTTTTCAAACAATAAGTAAAAAAAAACTTGGTCTTTTATTTAAAATTGTGTGTACAAATGGCCAAAAAGACTCATAGGAGTGTCTTACATCCTTTAAATAACAACAAAGCGGATATACCATTTGTTTAATTAATTTCTAATACAGTGGCAAAACACTGTGTGTGACGTTTCTCAAAAACAAAACATATGTGAGGTAACATTATAGATTTTCTCCTATTCAGTTATTCAGATTAATGCGATGTAAACACATCATCAGGTTAATCTAGCTTTATCCTGTGTATGTATGCATGTTTGTTTCTGTAACTGATTGTATATGCGTTGAAAGATTCTTACAAAGTGTACAGAGAGGCATTGGCAGATAGAGACTGTTTGTATACAGTATAAAAAAGACAGAGATGGAGCGTGTGTTACACTTGTGGTTTGCTCTTTCCTCTTTTTTTTTCTTCCAGATTAATCAGAGACCACAAGAGGTGAACCCCTTTCCACGTAAACATGGCATGGTGGTGTGACACGGCTCATTAGCAAAGAAAATGGTGTATTCAGAGCAATGTGATTGTGGCTTTCTGTTAAGAGCTCACATATTTACAGGCCCCAGCATCGCTGCAGCAGGATGGTGCCAGCCGCAAATAATGTTTACACTTAATCTTCCAACAGAATTAGTGCTCAGAGAGCTAAAATAGTAAATTACGGCCTGATTACAGAACAACTGAACATGTGGTAAAAAAATGCAAGCAGTCATTAGCTGGACGAATGAAGCGTTTAGCCTGTGTTGGTACACTGTTTGAAAAGGCATGATTTTCTAAACTTTAACATGTAAACACTTGTTGCTGGACGAGGAAAGCATCTGTCGGTATCTTCTGCTGGGTTTCTTTCACTAGAGATACATGTTCGCTTTGTCAGTGTGTCAAATAGATTAGTGATTTCCATGGAAGACATTTTGTTCTGGTTTGAAACATTTAAACATGCTTTGTTTTTGTTAAATATTTATAAATAATAGTTGGACGAGAAATTAGTTCTAGGATGAAGGATTTTCGGAGACTGCGAAAAGGTCTAACAACCAAAATGTTTCCCCATTAATTTACACGGCCCGCTCAGTAAAAATGAAAAAATGCTTGAGGCAGCATTTCAGCTTCCTGTAATTTGTGCTTTAGTAACACTACCATAAAGGAAACAGTTACGGCGTTTGAGATATGGTTTTATTTTTAATAAAATTATCAAAAGTGGCAGTTAATGTTTACAACATTATAACAATTTCAACTTTATATTCATTATAGAATCCTGACATGGATCACAGTTTCCAGGTTTTACAAAATATTATCCAGCAGAGCTGTTTTCAAAATTGATAAGAAGATATGTTTCTTGAGCAAATGAGTACAGTATATTAGAATGATTTCTGAGGGAAAATGAAGTTTGGAAGCTTGCTTAAGCCTCGGAAAAAAAAGGAAATTGCTATTTTTCTTTCACAGTTATGACTTTTTTTCTTAAATTTTGATATACAAACTCATAGTTGTGAGTTATGAAGTCAGAATTGTGAGTTTAAATCTCACAATGACTTTATAATATGCAGTTGTGAGTTTAAATGAGCTAGTTCTAAGTTGTTTATGTCTCAAAATTCTACATTAATTCTCAGAATTGCGACTTTATATCTTAAGTCTCACTGTTCTGACAATGTTTCTTTTAATTACAATTCTGAGAAACAAATTGCAATATGTACACTTGAAGTATTATTTGTGGTAATTTTAATGCTGCCAAGAGATTCTCCAGACTGGCTGAGGGACCTAAAAATGTGCTTCTAAATATTTTTACAGTGAATGTCAAATTCTAAGAAAAATATTCCTAACAGCCCCAGGCCTAATAATCAGCCGTGTGGTGCTGACTGTCCTTCACAGGTAGCAGTATTTTTAACGAGCAAATCCTAAATCAGTAAATCTCCAAGGAAAACTCCTGGTATAAGAGCAATGAGGTAATGTGTCCTTCATCCTTCAGTCCTGCTGGCTGGATTTTAGTAATGAACAAGAATGATCAAGGCACATACCCTTGAATTGAGATTGATGCCGTGGAAGCAGAATCCCAGCAAGGAAAATTCAGAGATTGCGCCTGTTAAAGTCATATGTATGAAAATCCTTAGAGTCAGTTCTGTGACTGAAAAGTTTGGAGATGAAAAAGAAAAAATATATAAAGTGATACGAAACCCATAGGCAAAGTAAAATCTAGTTTAGGATCTGGGCCATTCCATGAAGAATTTAATAGGTGAAGCGAAGCCATTAAATCATAAGATGTCAGCTTCACTTTTCAGAATTATTTCTAATATTAGAACAACATAGGAGGTAGAGAGCAAAACTGGAATAGCCAGAGTTCATTTTTTAATTTTCAGTTGCTAACATATGCCAGTATTCCTTCTCTGCGGCCACCAGAAACAAATTCAGTTTTAAAAGGCGCTGCAGAAGTGTAGGCTCTGCATGGAATGCATTAGTCTCAGCTTGTGTCATGAGGACAGACCGATTGACTCTACAGACTCAATCAGATAGTCTGGCTAAGGAAACATACCCTCACTTGTTATGAGTTTCAGGCTCTTCATAACATACTGAGTTTCAGAACAAGAGTTGGGTAATTTTAATTTCAGATCATAACTCTTGCAACTGCATCAGTAACCGGTACGGTAACTAAACAGTAAAACTGATTTAATAATTGATTTAATAAATGGGTTGGAGGAACTGTTAGATGGTGCAATGTAGAGCAATTGATGTATAAATAAGTAATGGCAACATTATTTTTTTTCCATTAAACTATCAAATTGGTTTAATTAATTTTTTGCCGTATTAAAAAAATAACTTTTTTTCCCAAATAATATATCATAATTTACATTTAAATAACTTGTATTGCCAGTTTAATTATTTTAAAAAATGTAATTTAAAGCAATTTATTTGTGTATATATGAAAATAAAAGAATAGATAGTAATACAAATATCAAAGATATAACATAAATGCAGTCAGAAAAGAAATCTTGCTCCAAAAAAGTAAATCTTGAATGATATTTTTTCTGTAAGTACATTTAAGTACCTTAAATATCTTTTCATTTTTTAATGTAAAAATAGTCATATTTAATAATTACAAATTATCTATGATATACCTTATACCATTCACTTTTTGTTTGTCATGTAAATATATACATCTGCATTTTATTTTTAAATGTAAAGGGTTCCATTTATTTTGTATCAAAGTGTTCCATAATTTTTTCATCATTATATGATGTTCTATTGTGTTTTTGGTAACACTTTATTTTAGGGTCTCTTTGTTTCTTAATAGCATACATATTTCTAAAATATTAGTCATTTATTAGTACTAATTAAACACATTTTAATGCCTTATTCTACATGACCTTATTCTAATACAACCAAATACCTAAATGTAAAAACTAGCTTACCTTTTAATAAACAACAAATTAGGATAATAGTCATAGTTAATATTGAATGAATGTTCCCTAGTGTTACTGTGTTTTTATGTTCATTTAAATGACCATTAAAAATAATTTTAAGTTCCATATTTATTTAATGCTTGTGAATATTTCAAGACTTTTTTTTCTATTTTGAGAAACATTAATTTTACATTTTGAATAATCTTTTCTCTAATCGTATTTATTTTAGACTTAAAGTCATACACACAAACAAACAAAAAAATGTTGAATAAGTAATAACTAGAAAAAACATCAAAGTGTTGAAGAATAGATTTTGTTGGATCAGATGACAGCGTTTTTTATTTTTAATAGCAGTATAGTTCCTGCATAGTCTCTTATGAAGTGACTTGAGCGTAGCGAGGATTTCTGAAGACTATATTTCCTCAGTCTTTGTGAGTTAATATGAAACGCATCACTTCCTCCTCCTTCGACTCCTTTCATCCTCTCATTAGTAAGCAGCGCACATTACACATACGCTAAAGCCGCTTCGAGTATCCTATTGGAAATGTCTGTCTGAGGTCTGGCATTAACAGTTAGTGGTTTCGTTTCTGAGCTCCTTTTCCACTCAGCTAATGAACGTCACGGGGCCTTTTAAAAATAGAAGTGTTTTAAAACGAACCGAACAGAGTGACACGAAAATTGCAATGTATAGAATGACAAACTGATGCAATCTACAAATAACTTTATAAAATACATGACACTAAATCACTAGATGTTTCACATATGTTCACTCAAACTCCCAATTAGCTTCCAAAACAACAAAAATAAAATCCTGGAAAGCATCAGCGCTCTATTTTAACAATCATCTGTCTGGGTTTCCTCTCGCGCGTGTCTGATTGACTCCGACAAGCTGGAGAGGCATCTTCAAAATCTAATAAGCATTAGCCTGTCAGACAAGCTCTACTTTGTGTCACACACACATTCGACAATTGGCCACCAGGTGAGAGGAGTCACCTGCAGAAAATCCCTTTTCCCCGGGGAACTGTCAAATTAGCAGTCAGCTATTATGGAGGCTTAGACCTTGGACCCGCAGAGACGGAGAGAACGAGGAACGAAAGACAGCAGACTCACATAACCGCTCAGAGGCCTGGGGGCAATGACATGGCGCAAAACCCAAACCATATGAACATTAATACGCACCCGGGGGCCATTCTCAGAGATTACTTTACATAACGACTAATTGGCCTAATTTGTTAAATAAACACTATATTTTCTTTTGAAGCTAATACAGGACCACTGGACATAGCAGTCACTCTGAGCCGAGCAGTAACACCCACATCGGATTTTGGTGGTCTGCTAAAGTCATTTCCCCTCGAAATGAACCTAATTTCCTCTCTGGGTTCAGGATCATGTGCGTGTTCGCTTCGCCTCAGTCATCTAAATGTAGAGATAAAGAAACATAAGTTATGGCGAAGCTGGGGTTGAACACAGAACTGCTAATGTCTGTGTTTTTTAAAATACTGTTGCCTTTCAAGTTAATACTGCTGGGTGGAAAGTCTACAGCTACTTTTTATTTGATTTATTATTATTATATTTTTACACCAGCTGAGCTACACCGATCATAAAAGCATTCAATTACCAGTCCAAGCCAGTTCTGGATTCAATAAAACTGGGATAAAAGAATAATTTTTTATCCGCTTGAAAAATTCCAATGGCTTTTATTTTTAATTAAATGTACAGCTAAGTATGGACACGAGTTGCAAAAAAGTGATTCTGAAATGATAAACAATGAACTTACCACAAGACTTTTTTTTAATAGCTTGAGTAGGCATTGAAAGGAGATTAAACATTTTTTTCCAGCATTTTTGTAATTGCAGTGCATTCACGAGCAACACTTTTTTCAGCAAGTTTCCACCACATAAAAACAAAATCAGATGCCTTATGATCTCTGCATTGCTGTGAGTTGTTAATTTATTGTGGTTAAAATCTATAAAGTCAAATTAAATGGTAAAAAAAAGAATTGGTCCTCCAACCAATAACATTCATTTGATAGCTCTGATTTTTTTGCTGTATGAAAAGTGAATAAAAGTCAATAAAATTGTTTTTGTTTTCAGTAAAATATGTACTTTTCCTGCACTGTCAGCTGAGGTCATGCCTCAAAACCAAACACGTTTAAGACAAGCAAAAACGCTCTTTCAAGTCTTCGGTTTCATGGAGAGAATTATGGTTTTCCATCTGAGAAATACACACGAGAAGGAACAGCATCTGTGTTCTCAAGGATATTTTTAATGCGAGTGACCAGCAACACTCCAGCGTATCTATTGCTAGAGAGATTTATAGAAATCTGCTTCTCGTTTGTGTCTAAAAAACAGCAAGTTCAGCTCGCCATTTGGATTAGATATACAATTCTGAAATATTACAGGGAAGACAAACTGTCAGTATCAAATTCGATTAGTCATATTGATGAATTTAATTCAAAATTTATGCAGATTAGCAAAAGCCATTTTTAGCAATGCGAACTTAATGTGTCTCATGTAGATAAGCCTATCAAACTATCCCATCTTTTTTTTTTGCGGCCATTTTATTGGAAAATGATCCTATTCACAGTGCAGATAAACAGACACCAGATAGCACCTCAAAACCCCTCACCCGATTCCCTGTCCCACCCCTAAGACGCTCACTTTTTGGCGACTCATTTCTTAGAAAAAGCCTCGGTGGAATTGGATAGCCGGGTTCCAAAATATCGTACCCCAGTTTTCGCGAGCCCGGAACTAGTTGGCTGGCCTCAGATTTATTGTACCTTGCCGTTCTGGAGGAAGATCGTATGCATGTGGTCAGTAGCGAGGAGCCTGCGACCCAACCTCCCTCTCATGTTACGCCCTATATATAACATCCATTCCTCCAGCACCTCGCTTCAACCCCCCCTCCCTCGTTCCCTCGCTCCAGCTCCACTTCTCCAGAAGCGCTGTATCCAGTCGGGCCCAGACGGCTCAGTCTTTCCCTCTCCCTCTCTTTCTCTCTCTCTCTCTCTCTTCTGTCTGTCACCCGAGCTTCCTCTTGCAGGCTGTGTGTGTTTACCCTCTTTTCAGGCCTGGCAACAGGGCTGCATGCTCAGGATTACCAGAGGCCTTGCCTTTCATCACCGCCCGCTCCCTCTTCCTTTCGGCTGGACGACGGTGGCCACGGGTGCGAGGCTGTGTGATTTCCCGCTCACGGAGTTAAGTGGATTTGGAGATACTAAAGAGACATGGATCACTCTCTGTTTGGATGCCTTCGGAGCCCACATGCCCCATCCCAAGCCCTGCACCCGGCGTTCGCCCAGTCCTCCCTGGCCCTGCACGGCCGCTCCGACCACGTCTCCTACCCCGACCTCTCGGGACCCTCGCCGCCCTGCAGCTACGGGGGGGAGGAGAGCAGCTTCGGGGGGCCCCTTCACAGAGTTCACCCTGCTCCGCAGCATCCGCACCTCTCACAGCATCAGCCCTCCTGGCACATCCCGCAGATGCCCTCGATCGATGGGGAGCGCCATAGCCTCTGCCTTCCTCACCCGGACGCAGCGGCTCCAGAGCTGTGCGGCGCAGGAGGAGCGGGTTCGCAGGGCCTGTGCGCGGGTAACCCAACACTCTCTGGAAGTGACCCTTCTGGGGCATCATGCGTGTCGGGGGAGTACAGGAGACAGACAATGTCACCTGTTGAGCCGGAGCGAAGGAGTAGCAAAGGGAAGAGTGACAGTTCAGGTACGCAGCTTGAAACTTTTTCTTCTGGGTTCATATGTGTTGAGTAGAATTGTGAATTTGATCAGATTATTTTTTTACTTGATTGTTGTTCAGTTATTATGATTATTACAGTATGAATATTTCAAGGGCTTTTCATGACTCAGAATATTTTGTTACTCATCAGATTAATTCAGAATAGCACAAAAAAAAAGACTTTTACTTTATGCAGTAATACAGCATTCGATTTTTTGTTTTTTTTATTAACATTAACTATTGATATTGTCTATTTTCTGTAATCCTTACCAGATTTGGAATTGATTTTTGATAATATGTTTTAATAAATATTAAGGTGAAATTTATCCATGCACGAAATTATATGTTTAATGTAATGTTTAGAAAATAGCTTAGTTTTATTTTAATAGTTTATTTTGCAATGTTCAGTAAGAATTTGAAGATTAGTGTACGTTTATATTTTGACATAAATAAAATAATGTAAAACAGGAAAATAATTTAAGCTTTATTTTAAACTGTAAATTTCAAATAGCATTTAAGATTATTTACTTATACACTTTAGTCCATATCAAAACAGTTTTCAACAAAAATTATTCTATACGTACAGAATTTTATTTGTACTGCACTATTATTTGTTTCACATGCTACTTGCTATTTCTTTGTAATTTGTTAAATTAACTTGCCGTTTCTGAGTAGAAATTGTTTTAAAGTAAAAAATCAGAAAAAAATGTGATTAATTTTTACACATAGATACACACACACAAACCGCTCTAATCCATCTGTAAACGTGCAAGCTTTACAAATAAATCAGTTATTAGAAATATGGTCAAAAGCTGCTTGATATTTCTTAGTTTTAAGAGAGAACGCTTCCTGACATGAGAATAAATTTAAGTTTGATTGCACAAAAAACAGGACCAGAAATCCTGACTGGGCTGAACACGGCACAGTAGTGTTTTAATGGCAGGGCCTGGAGCCGTGGGGCTGCTCTGTTTCTTTCTCATCATCAGTCTCAGAGGTGTAAGTCACTCTGGCATTTACCCTCAGGTCTTTAATAGACCACAGGTGAAAGCTGCCGTTAAATGCTCACACTGCCCGCAACTGCGCTTTTGATGCCCCCAAACATAAACGCACCGTTTACGGCTGGGGAAAACCGTTAGAGCTGCAGCTGGAGAGTTTTTATATAAAACGTGACCTGAAATGCAAGAACAATAGAAAATGTCACACCTGGTGATCCAAGTTGTTTGACACTGACATGCAGTCTTTAAAAAAAAAGCAACTTAGATGTTTTGCATGGATCTTGCTTTATAAAGTAGAACTATGAACGAATGTCTGGAGGAAAAAAGTCCCTGCTGTGTTTAAAAAGATTTGTTTGTTTTTCTCCACTTTTACCGTATAAACTGAATGAGCTTTTACTATACAGCTAAGAGTTTTTGTCTGTTTAGTCATGCCATGAAGGGGGTCTAAATGCTGTAGCTTTTCATCCAGGTGCCTGTAATTTATGGCATTATGCATACTGATGGATAGGCCAAGTGATGGTAGAAATTTCCAGAAGGCTTCTGTTGGCACTTGCTGTGCCTTTATACCAAATCCAATTTCCTCCAGTCTGTTGGCAGTTATCAAAGCCAGTGTGGTTTTTATTCAGAGCCGTGTCACATATCAAGATGTTGCAGCGATATGCTGAACAGATTATAGATTATTCCGAAAAGCGATGCTGGATATGAAATATGAGTTTCGGAGCTCATAATCTTGCGTATAAAAACCTTGGATTTCTAGAGCAGTTGTATTTTTATGCCAGTTTCAAAGGAGCCAAAAATTCGACATCTAAATCGCACCCGTCCCTGAATGGCAAGCCAAAAGATATTCATTGGAAACACATTTTATCTTAAAGCTTTTTCGTAATGAGTCTATTAACTGGATTTTAACGGGTTGTTTTGCATGACAATGTTTAAGTGTGTTACACTGTTCATTCTCAATAATCCATGTTATAAAAGTAAAATTAGTGCCTAAGAAAAGGAAAAAGTCTGTATATGAAATTCAAACTAAACTAAACTATAGTAGTTTAGTTTGTTAATATTAATGGAAAATATATATAAAATTATAAGGCATGGTGTAATAATGAGAATGTTATTGGTTGCAACTCAATCCCTTGAGTTAAGATTTTTTTAAAAACACACACTATATATATATATATATATATATAATTTTATTATTATTATTTTTTAAATACAATCAGTTAATTTAGATGCTACCATACTTTTATTTAACAATTTCTTTATACAATTACAATTATTTATTACAAACACAATTAATTATTTGCTTTGGGATGTATACTTTGCTCATGATAATCTATTCAGTTTCATTGTTAATTTTAAACAAACTCTCCATGCAGCAACAAAGTAGCCTAAATGTTACTTTTTAATTACATTTAATGAATGAACAAATGAGGGAATCGAACTATCATGCCCCCTATTTTTGCAGATAAATCTTTTCAGTAATATATACACATCGTCATAACATATTTGTTACTATAACTAAATATGTACTGCATAACAAGCTTCCGTCAACACATAAAAGGTCGAATTTGATAGTTTTGGACCAATCAGAGTGTTCCCTGGGAAAGCTTCATGTATTCTGTGTGTGGAAAATGAAGAGTAAATTGATCTGATTGTTGGAGAGTGTGAACGAAGCCCTGTTGATTCAGGCCAGATTTGAGAGCATGTGCTCCGTTGTCTGGCCCTTCTCCGCCTGCTAAAAACACCACAGCCATATCGCCATAATAAAGGGTGATTGGCAGGCCAAATTGTTCCGCTTTCATTTTTATTTTTGTTCGTTTATTTTATTTCAGAGCCCTGCAGTTTATCACACCATCTTATTTTTTCACCCTTTTGCTTTCCCTAGCGTTTTTTTTCTTCTTCTCTTTTTCTGTGCATTTACAGCGGCTGGAAAGTGATCTGTTTTTCATTTCAGATTCCCAGGATGGGAGCTATAAGTCAGACGTGAGCAGTAAACCTAGGAAGGAGCGCACAGCGTTCACCAAGGAACAGATTCGAGAGCTGGAATCAGAATTCGCTCACCACAACTATCTGACACGGCTTAGACGTTACGAAATCGCTGTCAACCTTGACCTCACAGAGAGACAAGTACGTTCAGTGCTGAGCCTGTTCTCACATGTTACTAACAGACATAACACTGGCACTTCAAAATTCTTCTTAGCTTGACGGGTAAAAAAAATAACTATTTGCTTAAGGGCTGACGTCATTTAAAGTGATTAAGTCGTATAAAGCGATCAACTCAATGCTTAATGTTAGTAACTTTCAACAAATTAAATAATATGAGCTCATTTACTGATATAAATCTCAAAATGTATTTTGGTACGAGTTTTCTAGAAATATGTTTTACATTAGAAATGAGTGATGTGTTTTACACAGGGCTCTGTGTCGAGGGCTTCAGTCTATCTGTTAGGATCGAGGGAAGGATTCTCTTTTTTTTCTTTATTTTGAGAACATTTTTTAAATGGTTAAATAAGACAGAGAGAAAGTGACATGGAGAGAGAGGGACAGCAAGATCCAGACTGGAAGCATGAGCTTGAATATTTTTATTGAATATTACATTAATTCAGATCCTATTTTCACATCTGGTAATTAACTGGATATAAACCTTTCAAAATAGTGACTATAAAATCATATGAAGGAGACAGGGGCTAGTTGTCACAAAGGTGTACAGTACATTTAGAGTAAAAAGTAATTTTTGTAACCAATTGGGGTCACTCTGTTTTAAAAGTACAATTCTTCTTATTAACTAACTATTAAATATGACTTTTTGTGTGGAGAAACTCCTAATTTGCTTTTTTATTAATAATTAAAGTTAGTTATTAAGTTTAGGAGTAAGAGATCATCTAAAATATGATGATGCAGAATAAGGCATTAATATATGCTTTATAAGTAGTAATAAACAGTCAATATGCTACTAATTTGCATGCTAGTTAAAAAAGAGAATCAGTCCTTAAAATAAAGTGTTACCAAAATGTTACAGAAATCTATAACTTGCGCGATTTCTGTCGGTTTTGTGTTATTTGTGCATTTTTCATTTTTTATTTAGTTTCACTGTTTACTTCAAAGAAAATAGTAGCTGTTTAATTCCAGGCCCCATTGTGACAACTTACCCCAATCGAATGTAAAACATGCTCTGTTATTGCACAACATTGCCACAAAAGGTTTAAATAATTATGGATTTTTTGTAGTTTCTTTTCTCCTTATATAGTGTTGTAATATCATTTTTAAATCCTTAGGTTTACTAACTTTTACTTTCACTTTTAGAGTGAAAACTAGCCTAGTTTAGCATATTACTCTTTAAATATACTAAATTAGGCTGGTTAAAATGGGAAAAAAAATGAGAATGGAAAGTTCACTGTAGCCAGTTTTTGTTTTTTGGTGTTTTCCTCAGAGTGACCCGCACATCCAAGTTAAGTTGCAAGTATATGCAACTCACTTAGGATTTGCATTTTTGTTTTATTCCCTTTTCTCTTCCTACTCCTCCACACAATTGCTTCCTATCCAATGACTCTCAGCACAGATCCAATAAATTTGTGGACGTGGGCTGATCTCAAATCTTTGACAACAAAGTCTGAAAATCAACCCTTTCTGTGTATATATTTGTATATGTATTTTTTCCACATGCACACATTTGAATATAACACTGAATGTTGTTTTGAAATAATGCAATGTGAAATATGGGAGCACAGTTCCATAAATCCTGTAGTTATTAGTCTAAAGAGTTGCAAAAAAGTTCTCACACTTCATCTAAATGTTCTTGTCATGTAAGGAAATCTGCCGACTCATTTAAGAGCTCGCTCTAAAATACCTGCGCTGCGCTTCCTTAAATAACCCCCTCAGCCTAAAATAGTCCCGCTCGGGGGTGAGGCGCCGCCACTCGGTCCAGATCCGATCGACCCGTTTTAGGCAGCAGCTTGATCATCCCAGAAGAGACACAAATACAGAGCAAAGTGTCAAGTCAGGACCCAGAGAGTGGGCCAATGGGCGACCAGGAGTTTTGCATCAGCACATAACTGACCAGGTGGAAATAGCCTAGAGAGCCAATGCTAGCCCCCACAGAGCCAATCATATCGCTGAGCCGCAAAACTTCCCAGAAATCTGCTCCAGAAGAAAAACACCAGATCCACAGTTCCTTTAAAGATTAAACGCAGATATGAAGGACCCACAAAGCACTTGAAATGAGGTGTTTTACATATGTGGTCTACACGTGTGGGATGTGAGTGCTGTGTTGGCAGAAGCTGTTGAGAGAAAGCTTGAAATCTGTTGCTCATCCGATCTGATAGTATTAAGGGGGTTCTGATATAGAGGATGGTTTTAGAGTGGGGGTCTGCGTGCCAAAACAACTCTTTCTGGAAAGTGCCATAACACACGCCCTAACACACGTTGCCACAAAGTGGCATTGAGTTTCCCTGATGCAGATCTTGGATGCCTGTGTTGCTAAGAGACCAATAAAGTCCCATAAACATTAGTGTGTAAATGGCTACCGTATAATGGCTTGGACAAAATGTTGTCTCTTAACGAGCAAACAACCTTTATTTATTTATTAATTGTTTTTTCTTGAATTGTGATATACAACAATTATTGGTTCGAAATTATTCTTACAAGTACTGTATACTTGACATAATACAGGGTTGGGAGGATTTTAGCAAAATATAAATATTGCAGTTGAGGAAAACAAAATAACTCGGTTATTTACCTAATTTAAAATATGCGTTATTACCTTAATTAGACATTTTACTGTAACTGTTAAAATCAGTTCTACCGTTCAAGTCAGAACATTTCTATTTTGCGATGCAGCAGCACAGATATGTTTATTACACAGTTTTCAGATAATAAATTAATATGAAATAAATTCAAATAAAAATGTAATTATACAAATCTAGAAACTTGCATTTAATATTATGATTCTTCAGTTTGATTAAATAATGCATAGAATTAAAGCATTCATTAAGTTCTTCCCTTAAGTCAATGAAATTGTTAATTTATTATAAAAGTTAATCTTATTTTTTTATATATTCAAATTCCAAAGCTAATATTTCTAGAAATACCTAAAATAATATTTTTTGGCCGGGATTGTTATCAAAGCTAAAAAAAATATAGTTTGCTTGAAAAAAATAAAGATTAACATAAATAAATAAATAATAAAAACATATTTACTAAAATATCTAAAACTAAATAAATTCAAATGAAACAAAATAAAACAAAAAAAATTAAATCCAATTTAAAATATTCACAAAATCTATAATAGTACAAAAAAACAAAAACAAGCTGTGTGTATAACAGTATTTGCATTTGTCTTGCACGTAGGTAAAGGTGTGGTTCCAGAACAGACGGATGAAGTGGAAGCGAGTGAAGGGAGGTCAGCAGGGAGCCGCAGCGCGAGAGAAAGAACTGGTGAACGTAAAGAAAGGAACTCTCTTGCCTTCTGAGTTCTCCCCAATGGTCGGACTGCACCATCCCATGGGTTCTCCCAGCAACGAGGACGACAGTCACGACAGCGACCAGAGCTCTGAGCACACACATTTATGATACCCACACTCCAGCCGCTCAGAACCTGCCAGCTTCCTCAGGAATCAACTACGTTGGTACTTCGAAGAGTGTTAACATCTAGTACTGGGTCGTGTTGTGTTATTTCATTCTGAGTGCTTAGGGTTTGTTTTTGGTCTGTGAAACAGATGCTCACAGGGTTGCAAACCAGAGCTCAGCCCCCAGTGGCCCCCGGACTTTGTAGTGCAGTCTAAATAATAGTCAAAGGTGGCCATAATTTTCAAGAGACTATATGCATTTCATCCGATTTTGACATTGTAAATAAATGTAAGATTGAATGTTGTAAACATTCCACACGAGTGCCTTCGAGAGGATTTTTGCACTGTTTTAATTTTTGCCCTAACTGTTTGCTACTGTATTTACATACAGATTTTGATTTAAAAAATACCTTTAATTAAAAACACATAATCTGTGACAGAACAGAAGAAGTATGATCTGAGTCTGTTTGTGTAAAGAAACAAAGGATGCCGTTACAACTTAATTTTGAAGTGATTTGTTTTGTGGTTACATTTTTACAATATGGGTACTTGGCTGGAAACAATACAGGGATTGAATATAACACTAAACATTTAATTTTAAAGGGTAATATAATTCAAATCTAACTATTATAGGAATCTTTTCACTTGCCTAAAGGCTTGTGTACTTCAGGACTGCAAATAATGTTCCACAATCACTGAAGGAGTCCAAACAATACACTACACTTCAAAATATTGGGTTTGGTAAGATTTTTTTAGTAGAAGTCTGTTGTGCTCACCGAGGTTGCATTTATTTGATCAAAAATGCAGTAAAGACAGTAATATTATGATATATTAATAAATGTTTTTAATATATTTTTAAAAATGTAATTTATTCCTGTGAGGGCAAAGCTGAATTTTCAGTATCTTTTAAATATTATTAAAGTCTTTACTCTCATTTTGTGATCAACTGAATGAAATATTAAAAAAAGTATGTGTATATATATCTCTTACTGTATATCTTACTGACCCCAAACTTTGGATTGGTAGTGTTCATAATTTATAAACGCAACATTATATTGTATAACATTCTTTCTGTTTTTTTTTTTGTCTGTTCTTACGTTGTACAGCAAATAAACAAATGTTAGGTATTTCAGTTTCAACTTTTTTCCCCCACAAAAAAACAATTAATAAAAAAGTTATGGAAAACAATGGACATCTTACCAAAGGTCGAAGAGGATTATGTGTTGTAAATGTTCTGGAAAGCCATGTTGAAGAGCTAATATTATGGTTTGGCATTTCTGTGAAGACCACGTGAGTGAGCATTCTAATTTCTGATTTCTGGACTGGCACTTTACGGAGTCGGCCAACCTCTCGAACGTCTTTGCTCATATATGAGAGCAGCTGGTGATTCGATAGCTGCAGAAGTTTGGACTCTTTTGATTTGTGGCTTTGCCGTTCCCTCGACACATAGGCAAAACCCAGGCTAAGTGGATTTGTTTTCAGTTGTGGTCAAAGCCAGCCATGCATTTTCCCTCTGTGGAAGACGTTTTTGATTAGCCGTCCGATTTAGATGTTTGTGTATGATATACTGTGATCAAAGTGAGACGAAGAACGATCCCCTTGGGGAAACAATTCGTGGCTTTACGAAATGAATGGGAAATATATTTATGACCCCTCAAACCCTGCCAAGCACCCAGCTGCACTGATCACAGCCGTGTCTAAACAACGCATGATGAATATGGCCTGTCAGAAGTGGCCCCAAACAGACAAATCAATAAAAACACGAGCAAATAAACACAAATCAAGACAAACATGACTTAGGTATGAAAAATACACCGCAGATCGCAAACAAAGCTGAGCACAGACACACACGCAGGTAAACAAGCAAGGCTTTTTTACGTTTGTCTTTCTAAACAAATGCAAGTTTTTGTATGAGTTTGTTGATTTGCTGGTGGAATGATGTTTCTTTCTCTCTAACCACTTCGAAAACTGTGGAAAGAAGTAGGATTGTGAAAGGGATGGTCCAAAATATTTACTCACTCTTATGTCGTTCCAAATCTATGTGATTTCTTTTTTATTTGGAGCAAAAAGAAGATATTTTGTTGAATGTTGACAGCCAAAGAGTTGCAACTTCCATTGTCTAATGTTAGATATGCAAAAATTATAATGGAAGTCAATGGGAACCAAGACCAACATGGGTGTTCTTGAATGATGACAGAATTTTTATTTTTCATGAATTGTACTTTTATAGAAAAGTTCACCCAAAAATGTTCTTTTCAAAGCTGTAAGACTAAACTTTCTTCAGAATAACTTATTTGGTGTTTGAAGCAACATAACGGTGAATAAAATCATTTTTGAATGAACTATGTTTAAAAATATTCTAAATCTGAATTTCCTTCTTTTTTTCTAATTTGAAACGCAAAGGTTATTTGGAGTAAAATGAGTAAAAACAGAAAAAAACTCAAAAGACATGTTTCAAAATATCTTGTTTTACAGAATACAATTTTAAAAACACATGAGGGTAATTAATGACAGAGGTTTCAATTTTGGGTGAAATATTTCTTTAAATAGTTATTCACTCTTATTCCAAACCTGCATGACTTTTTTTCCCTGTGAAAGACAAAAGAAGACATTAAGAAGAAAATAGGCAACCAAATAGTTTCTTGCAACACAGTCTCACTCCAACTCGTCACAATTCGACGCTTGGTCAGGACCCTTTTGCGGCGTATTTCGATCCTCAAGGTACCCCTTTTCAGGCACATTTCGACGTGAGGG
>JAUMHR010000076.1:6459663-6470039 GCA_032361145.1 Enteromius fasciolatus
TGCGGATCAAAATACGCCGCAAAAGGGTCCTGACCAAGCGTCAAATTGTGACGAGTTGGAGTGAGACTGTGTTGCTTCAGTTGCCATTGACCTTTTTTGGATGGTCCAAAATATAGTGGAAGCCAATTCAATTCCATTTCAAATCAAAAAGTTTTGTTTTTGTTGTTACAGACAAAAAAACAAAACAAAAACAAAGCATAGTTACGGTAAGGTTGTTAATTCCATTTAACTCTATTGGTGACAACAGAACTTCACACCATCACTGCTTTTGGGAAACACACCCCAGAGCAACTGTCTTGAAGCACAACCCTTCGGGCACAGTTTTATTTGCAAAGAGTGCAAAATAATCCCATTTCTTCCTTGCATTAAAGTAATTATGTAGCTTTATATTGTTCTCCTGAGCATCTAATAATTTTGCAGCCAGTGCGTGCATTGCTAAAGGAGTGTTTTATTTTTTCCCTTGTTTTGGAGTACCTCTGGCCCATGTTGCTTTTTGATCCTGAATGAACCTTCTACCTTGACCCCACAGGGAACGACTTTCCTTTAGCAGGAAGGGTAATGTTGTCATTTCTCCATGCCATGCCAAGAACAACACAGCCAACTGAAGAGTTTTCCACACAGGGTCTGAGTGTCTCAGCCTCCTTCCAAAAAGTGATTTAGGGTAATTTTCAGCGCAATTGTAGGTGTTGATGGATGATGTTCACTGAGGTACGATATACCCCGTACACCACGTGACTGTTGTTATTTTCCAGCCCAATCTTTTCTTTGTCTTTCATCGAGGAACAAAAGCAATGGTTATGCAGGTAACGAAACGTTGGCATTTTTATAGAGACTGCAGCTCTCTGCGTCAGTGAAAGACATGTCTAGAGAGTAAAATGACTACGGATACGCCTGCTCCGAGTTTGTCAGTTTCTGCAAAGCGTTTGGGTCAAGGCCAGGTCATGATGCATCTGGGACACATTAAAAAGGGCCATCTGTGAAAAATCTGCAACTGTTACATGTTTATTTAAGTAATTAGACACAACTTTGAATTAAAATCGCATAAAAAGTCTCAGTCTTGCAATGTTGGAAGTATCTATTCAAATGACACACCTTTCCTTTATAAACGATTAGAAAAGCATTCTGTGTTCTTTCACATACTTTAATTCCACTGTACTGTATGTGTTTGAACCTGTTCGAATTATGATGATTATGCATTAAGACAGATTTAATAATAGCTGTTCAGAACAATCCAATGATGTGGTTCAATCATAATATCGCATATTCAGTATTCGGCTAGGGCTCAGGAAACTCTTCTGAATTTTAAGAATATGGCCGGATGATACAGGATGACGATATGCAGGAAACCACAAACCCTCCAATAAACTGGCAGGGGACCATGACTGACGGCTGTTTTAGCCATTTAGAATCTTATTTATTGGCACAACAGTCACTTTTACTACAGAAGATCTGGGCCAGGAACTGAAACTAACAGCGTAAAATGTGACTTCACACCTGGAGCATTAAAACCACAAGTCACGAATATAATCCTTAGAACAGACTGGAGAAGAACTCCAATTATTTTGGAATTATGAATACAAATAAGAAAATATTTTATAACAGAAAAGTCATATTTTCCTCGTTTTCATAACTGCTGTGAAACACAGATCAAAACGCTTAAAGTGTTAGCTCACCCAAAAATGAAAATTCAGTCATTAATTACTCATGTCTCGTGTTGTTTCAAATCTGTAAGACCTTCGTTCATCTTCGAAACACAAATTAAGATATTGTGGATGATATCAGAGAGCCATCTGCCCCTGCATAGACAGCAATACAACTGAAATGATCCAGATTCAAAAACGTGGTAAAACCATCGTTAATAACAGTCTAGGAAAATACTTTTTTATGCGCAAAGAAAACAAAAAATAACATAATTTACTCTACCATTCTTTTCCTGTGAAGATGAATGAAGGTCTTATGGGTTTGGAACAACATGGAACGCATTTTTTAAAATGTAAGTAATATAAAACAATATGTAAACAATAAGTGCATTGTACCAAATTATTAATTTAAATGTAAGTACATATAGTTAAGTCCACCTTATGTAAAGTTAGGCTCTATTTTGTGCAAATTTGCATATAATGTAATGGTTTACAGGACATAAACTGACACAATCTAAATATACACAAACTGTATCCCATTTTTTATGCAACTCTAAATAAGTGAATGTTTTGCAAATAACATAATTTCAGGAGGATCGCTGAACGAGTTAATCAAGCACGGCAGCCCGTCATCTAATCCTTCCCTTGTGAATTCTCACCCAATCAAATCATTTCCCCTTCACTATAAATATCCCAGCTTCCCTTCTCCCGCATCTCGCTTCCGTGCACCCCACCTCCGCTCCTTCTCCGCCTTTTTTCTATTTAAATAACGCCTTCTAGGGGGGCAGACAGAGACTGAGCCGAACGCCGAACTCTTGCCCACGCTAGGGTTCAAACTATTAGGGTTCGGGGTTTGCCGTTCTCCCTGCTCGCTCCCCAGACAGCACGCCAAATTCACTAATTCATCTACTACGAGGAAAGCACGAACTCTTGAAATAGCAAAATAGCATAGATTAAACCTCATGACTAAAATCTAATTTTTTTTTAAAAAGTCACATACTAAATAATATCTGTGAATTTGGTATTTATTCATGTCTATAAATCTTAATTTGCGTTTTGCACTGTTTTAAGAACAGTGGTATTAAAAAGTAAGAGACAGACATTTTAACAGACTGAATCATGACAGAAAATAAGATGTCATTGAAAAACAATATATCAACATGATTTCTCTCTCTGTCTCTTTTATCTTTCTCTGCAAAGCACTTTGGTTCCACTTCTGGTGTTGAATGTGCTCTATAAATACATTTGAGTTGAGATATTATAACTGTGGTATAGGCTGCTTCCACTGTATTTATTTCCATTCGTTCACACAATCCAACCAATTCCTTGAAACACAAAATATAGTCATTTTGTGTGTGTTAAAGTAATTTTAATATACAGCCCATTTTTATTTTTATAAATTTAACCCAGTAGTATAAATTTGAAAAGAATAGTTGAGTTTGGGTATAACCAAACTAAATATTGAGTTTACTAGACAGAGATATTTTTGCTGGTTTATTAAGCATACTCTGTTTAATATAAATAATTCATGCATCATGTGCTTACAAAGAAAATTGTTTGGTAGAGCCAAACTTATGCAGGACAGTTAACACTTTTCTACTTATTAAAAGAGAAAACTCCATTTGGCATTAATATTTATACTCTAAAATGTAATTAGAAATGCGTTTAACCAAAAGTGATGGGGGGGGGGGTGATTTAATTTTATTTTTCACACTTTAAAAGCAGTTCTCACATCATGCACAAAGTTGGCAGCAAGCTCCTTTTGACTGAAAACACAAACATGTGCACCACGAATGCGATTTTTCCATTCTGGACCACAATCCAAGACTTGCAAGTGAGAAGTGATAGCGCATTAGTTTAACTGTTTGGCACCAGCTGAGTGTTTAATGTTTGGGATTCAAGAGGACAGCTTATCATAATTTTATTGATTTATCTTGAGAGGACTACATCATGTACTTGTGGCGAAGTGTGCTCATTAATCTTTAGAAGTGGAGAAAGCAACCTCCAGAATGTTCCTTGGCAGCAGGTTAGCAGCACAACATTGAGTGGGAAATGATTGTTATCAAGTTTGTCCAAATGATGGCCATACACAGACCCAGGCAGATTGTTTCCAGAACCTTCTACTGCCTGTTCTCACTGATTGAGCCTCAGAGCTGAACGTAAAGTGCAGCTGTTGGTTTACTGTCGGGGACTCGGTTTCCCAATTAACGATCTCATCCAATCTCAGCCTTGTATCCCAGCCCACCTGTATACACACTCCATGAGATTCCAGTCATTCCAGGGCGCTCCCAAACACTCCCTGCGTCTGCCCGGAGGACCACCACAGTCAACCTCTGCAGCATAGTCTCTGCCTCAGAAAACAGACACACTGGAAAATAAATACATAATACAAATAGATAAATAAAGCGTGCATTTATCTGGCAGCTTTACCGTAAAAATGTGTCTCAACATTTCAGGTCTTTTTTTTTAGTTTGGCAAACCAGTTTCATTAAGTAAATTATTGTTTGAGATCTATGTTAAAACAATTTTGCAAAAATGGGTAAATGTAATATTCTCAATATTATAAAATTATGTAATAAAAATATTGTTTTGATATGATCGCTTGAGAGAGCCAAACAAAGGAGAGAAAGACTCAGCAGTGCTCTAACAAATAAAATAAATAATCAAACAATACTAAACTGTAAAATACATACATACAGTACATGCATTCATTTACAATCTGGAATTTTAGGATTATTTGATGCCTCCGTTTTACAGTACATAAAAACATTTCATAAAAACATATAAACACACACACACACACACACACACACACAATTTCGTTTTAAGCAATTCAGAACAAAAATAAGAAACTTACTTTAAATATAAAATGGTATGAAAATATGAAAACACGAATATTAAAATGTTAAAATTTGTGTTAAATCTTCAAATCTTAAATTGTGATGCATAATGTGATGCATAGTAATTGTAACACTTTTTTGTACATATAGATACACAGTAGTGGACAAAATTATTAGAACACTAGAAGTTTCACCTGCTAAAAGTTACCCTTTCAGTCGAATCACTTCGACGTTACATATGGGAACTTGCCCAAAGAGACCAATTGCCTTTGAGCTTTATACAAAAGGTCAATGAATATTGGCATGCACTTGATTGCGCTCAGGTGCACCTTATCACTGCGTGAGTATAAGAGGGCACGAGCGGAGTACACATGCAGATTTTCGCTTCAGAGCCTTCGCCGTTCTGAGCTTCTACAGGAGACCCCCTCTGCGAGTTCTGGAGAACGATCGAGGAAGAGTCCTGATTTCAAGAGTTCCTGCTATCCTGCTCTCTCATCTGACAGCGTTTCATCTGGGCGGCTGTCAGTTGATCCTGCGGGCTGGTGGCCTTTATAAAGGCCGGCTGTACCAGTCATCTTGCAACATCCAGCGAGCAAAGACCTCAAAGTGCATGGACGTGCCGCGTAAGGTCTTTCGGGAAGACCATGCGTTTCTGGGTGCGGAAGTTTCCTCATCTCTTCGGACGGTCATGAGCGCTGCCTCACGTGCCTGGGCCGAGAGTGCGCTGAGGCGGCATTTGTGGATGGTCAATGCGCTCATTGCGAGTGCATGATCATGGCTACGTTGAGGACCCGCCTCTCATTTGTGAGATGGCTCCCCTCGCGTCCTTCCTGCGGGAAGTCATTGGACCGTAGCAAGTTAGCGACTCCCACGCCGAGGCGCCTGGGGGACCTCCAGGTGACTGTTCAGAATGCTCTGTCCGGTGTAACAGCAACTTCTGGCGCACTGCATAGTCCCGTAGAGTCCCGAGAGGTCGAGATTTCAAGCTGAACTGCCTAGATACGTTCAGGCACAGAACTGCGGTTCTGCGGTTCAGGCACAGAACTGCGGTTCCTCTCAAATCTTTTCAGAGGCTCCTGGGGCATATGGCAGCTGCAGTCTCGGTCACGCCGCTGGGCTTGCTTCATATGAAACTGCTTCAGTGTTGGTTACACGATCGGGTCCCGAGATGGGCATGGTACCGCGACACACTCCGGATCTGCGTTTTCCCGCAGTGTTGCCGCCCATTCAGCCCGTGGTCCGACCTTGCTTTCCCCTGGGTCGGAGTACCCCTGGGACAGGTGTCCAGGCATGTTGTGGTCAACACGGATGCCTTCTCTATGGGCCGGGGTGCATGCAATGGGCAGGCAGCTTCGCGCCCCTGCACAGGCGTCCAGCTGCTTTGGCATATCCGTATGTCACAACTCGCCCGCCATCTGCTCCTGTGGAGTCCCAAACGACTGAAATCG
Source organism: Enteromius fasciolatus (assembly GCA_032361145.1). Classification (NCBI taxonomy): domain Eukaryota; kingdom Metazoa; phylum Chordata; class Actinopteri; order Cypriniformes; family Cyprinidae; genus Enteromius; species Enteromius fasciolatus. The sequence goes on from JAUMHR010000076.1 coordinate 6,465,592, forward strand.
CTGCGCGCTGTTCACATTCCAGGGATAATCAACTGTGTAGCAGATCAGCTCTCACGGCAGTCCACCCACCCTGGAGAATAGCGGCTCCATCCCCAGGTAGTCCAGCTGATATAGAGCCACTTGGTTCCTTAGAGGTGTGCGTCGGGTTAATCCCCCTGAGACCACACCTCATACCCTCTTGGGACTTTGCCGTTGCCTTACATGGCCTGCGGCCTTACATAGCCTTCCTTCCTCCGCCTTGGAGTCGTGGCCTTTTCCATGGGTGTTCCCATATGTAATGTCGAAGTGATTCGACTGAAAGGGTAATGTCTAGGTTACGAACGTAACCCACGTTCCCTGAAGGAGGGAACGAAGACATTACACTTTCTCCTGCCACGCCTCTGAGGTCTCGCTGACGCCGGCTTGGCTCTTCAGCGAAAACCTGCATGTGCACTCCGCTCGTGCCCTCTTATACTCACGCAGTGATGAGGTGCACCTGAGCGCAATCAAGTTCACGCCAATGTTCATTGGCCTTTTGTATAAAGGTCAAAGGCAATTGGTCTCTCTGGCGAGTTCCCATCTGGCGAGTTCCCATACGTCCCCTCCTTCAGGGAACGTGGGTTACGTTCGTAAACCTAGACGTTATTTTTGCTGTAGTGTTATAGTAAAAAATATCAGTTTACATCATTGCCATTAATTGTACATTTTTTGTGTGATAACTTCCAGTGCTCCACATAGCAACCTGATCTGATCTGGAACGACATGAAGAAACAGAACAAGCTAAGACAGACTAAATCCAGAAGAACTGTGGCAACGTCTTTAAGATGCTTAAAGAAAGCTTGCAAAGCTACAGTTAAAAGTTTTAGACACTTAAAATGCTGTAAAAGGAGGTTTTATATCAATACATTGGTTACAAATAGTAATCTTTGGTAATGTTAATACAAATACAGCATCTGTTTGTTGTTAGTTCATGTCACAAAATTAGATTTTAATGTACTTTTAAATGAGGGTACTAGCATTAATATTGCTGAAAGCTTTAGAAGTATATTTATTGTTAGATAATCTTAACAATTAAGCATTATTGTAAAGCATTACCAAATTATTCATAAATAACTATATGATAAACTGATGGCACAGTAAAATCATATTCAAGACATGACAACCTGTTTGAAATAATTTTGTACCTTTTTTTATGAAGAAATAGCTAATTCTTTAAGCATATTTTCCACCATGAGGTATATAAATAGTAGCCAACATCTTGTAGTTGTGGACTATCACTTCTTTTCAGGTGTGGAAAATTAAAATCAGCCATTTTTATTGTTCTCATTTTACAATTATTACAAAATAGAAACATTTATGTTCAACATCATTTCACCATTTGTATGTATTAAAAGCATCAAACAGTTGACAGTTTTCAATCAATTGCTATGATTTATGATGCAGTCAAAGGTTATTTATGGTCAATCTTCAGAGTTTGGATCAGAGCATTGAATCAGTCATCGTGTGGCAGAGATCCCACGCACAGCGTTGAAAGGTCGGTCCACCCTGCGTTTCCTTGCATCAGACCGGCGCATGGGAACCTGATACATCTTCACTTATTCTGAACCCTGTTCATTTAACCTGCCGGCCGGGTCCAAGTCAAACAGCTGTGGCTACTGTGAACACTACAGCAAAGATAAGTTACCATGCAATGAGAAAAAAAAACAGGCCCAGTTCCCCATCGCTCCGCAGGCGGGGAAATTTGTGTGGATAGGGAAGATCTAGTTTAAGTCGTGCGTGGACACTCATCAATCCAAAACACTCCCCCACCTCTCCCAAAAGACAAAAACATCCACATACTGGCTGCACCGATGCGGTAATAAGACCCATGGTTGCAAATTTTCCAAATTGGAGATCAACTGGGCAATGACACTCCTTCTTGGTCCAAGGAATAAAGCAGTGCCCAGATATTTCGATGGACCGGAGTCAAGGAACATCGCAGCTTATAGGTCTATGTCCGGAAGGATCTGTAGGTAAACGATCGGGTTCTGGGCTCTGCGCCGACAGGAACACCTGCAGTGGAGAATTGGGAGAAACCTCAGAGACTCTAAGAGAGAACAGATCTGTGATGTGCTGCTTAATAAGGCTTTCGTGTAAGATCCATTTCCCTCCATCCTTACAAGCATCTGGCTCTAACAGCAAGTGAGAGATATATATCCTCTTTGATCTATTGTAGAGTGCGGGTCAGCTTTGAGGATAAAGCACATGTACCAGACTGCACTTTTGGTGTGTGATACATCATCTACACTGTGTTACAATGGAATATAAGATAAAATATTAATGACCTAATATGACAGCTATGGGTGTCCTTTTAGTGCCCTGAAGTTCACGACACTGTACAATTTTACATGATTAGTTCGACTTTATTTACTCGACCTAATTGTTTTCAGTTTCTTTCATTTGTGAAACACAAAAGAATGCATTTTAAAGCATAATCTTTTCCATGCTACTGTAATGCACAATAAACAGTGATATAAATGAACACAAACACACACACACACATTCATAAATATTTCTCTCTCACACACACGCCTTTTTTTTTTTTTTTTTTCATTTTAATTATGTAAGGTTTATAATTAAAACCTTACACACTTGAAATGTGGAACATATTTAATTCATATCGATGCAACAAAATAAAAAATTTTTTTTCAATAATAAACTAGCTTAAAAGGATTCAAAAATATTTGTACATTTTACACACAGTTGATTTGCACATGCATGTGTAATGAAATTAGGTGACTGACAGCAAGATTAACCTATCAGCAACCAGTACCTGCAGGGCTGATTGGTTCGATTGGTCCGACTTTACCTTTTGGGTCCATGTTTCCGGTGGTTAGAGGTAAGCGTGCGGTGCTTTTTTTTAAACAGGCGATGGTTTTAATATTTGTTTTTTTTTAAGTTTTTCTTGTAATTAATAGTCTCTTGTCTTGGTGATGCGGTGTTGTCTGCGCTGCTTAGTGGATTAGTGACTGTTCGTCTTGTAGGTATGTGTAATTGTAGAAGTCTGTACAACCGTGACTGATGCACTGTTAACATTGTTGCATGCTGAATAGGTGAGCTTTTTCTGTACCCCATTGTGCCATTGGTGGGCATGAGTAATAGATCGGCGCTGGTACATTTCCTATTGTGCTGCTAACGTGCAGCTCACCATTACACAGCTTTGCTGTTCATACTGTCGCGCAGACGCCATCATCGCTTCTTAACAGGGCTCTGTTTGTCGGGTTTCTAATGTGTCCACTACTGCTTTCTGTTGGGTTTCTCTCTTTCTTTCTTTCTTTCTTTCTTTCTTTCTTTCTTTCTTTCTCTTTCTTTTTTTCTATTTTCCTTCTTTCCTTCTCCACACATATATCCAAGCATATGCTGTCGTGTGGTTTATTTGTATATTATTTTTCTTTATTAATGCAACTATTGTATGGTGTTTACATCTCACCCTAAGTTGCTCTGTGATTTTGGTTGCATTTACTTTATTTTTCCAATGTGGTTTTGTTTTGTGTTACTGGTACGCATTCTTATTGGGAGCGTTTCTTTAGTAAACTGAGTATGTTGTATTTGTGATTTTTATTTGTTTTGGTATAGTTTCTTTATTTTGTTTTTGATTCTATTGCAGTAGCTGGGGTCCCACGGGTGAACGGATCTTCCTCCTGGTAGTGGTTCTTATTGGTTGTGTGTGCGGTGGTGTGAGCTGAGTGCACTTTGGTGAGTGTGTACCAGACACCATTTAGTTTCCTGTTGGGAGCCTCAGCCTTGTGGGTATTCTCACTTTGTTCGTCTCCTATGTAAAGTTGATTTTGTGTCATTTCCTGTAATCATTTTGGTAATGCTGTTTTCTTTTAAAGCGGTTTCTCTTGTTGTTTCTCCGACATTTTAGTGGCTTTTTAAAACCCAAACAGTTGTGCATCAAATAAATATTTTGTATTTTTGTATTAAACCCACCTCTCCTGTTTGTTTATATGAGGGAACCAAACATGTGTGCTTAAGAATTCCATTGTTGGATTGAGTATTGTTCCTATTGAGTTTACTTCTACGGTGGTGTAGTCGGATTTTTCTACTGGTAAAGGGCCAGTTTCTCAATTGCACTGCTCCGTCACACATGTAAAATATTTAGACTCTTTTCAGTGACTCCAGTGCTTCTTTTTTTTTTTTTTTAGTCCGTCTGCTAAATTGGAAAAATTTTTGTGCTTTATGTGCTTAAACTGTGCCATTGCTGAAGTCTAACTAAAGATATACAGTACTCTCCACTAAAATTGACACCCTTGGTTAATCTGAGCAAAGGTGGCTGTGAAAATAAATCACAGCCCCTACATCAGCACATGTTGTTCGGGAGGGTTTAAGAAACACTCTCCTCGCTCATCCAAAAACGTATAGGTTACTTCCGTAACCCCTGTTCCCTGAGACATGGAACGAGTACTGCGTCTTGCTAGACGCTATGG
>JAUMHR010000076.1:6470139-6483575 GCA_032361145.1 Enteromius fasciolatus
GGAAATGGTCAGAAACATCATCGCTTTGAGGTACGATATCTATATCAGTAAGATCAATTCCATGCGATATAATTAAATCTAGCGTGTGATTAAAACGATGAGTGGGCCCAGTGACATGAGAATAGAATAACGTCACTAATTCCGCTAAGCCTCGCGGCCGCTTAAGTTATGGTCCGCTGTGATATTTGAACTTACCAGCTATTCCATAAAAGACATGTTTAATGGTACGATTTGCTTTTTGGCCAGGGAATGTGTTGAACACAATTAGGAGTCTTTTTAAACAAAGGTACACAGTTCGTACGGAGCTGCAAACGGATGCTTTGCTGATATTCACTGCATCTCCAACGGTGTACAAAAATTTTCCACTGGCAAAAAAATCGAAGTGCAATGCACACCGTCTGTAGGACTGTGAGCGCTCTTCTGCGGCGTGTATTATTTGCGATGTGTGGGCTTAGTAATCTACAAGGATATGCAATTCCATCTCTTGAGATATCGTTCATACAGGTAGCTGTCATTAAAAGCCAATGGGTCTGACCTGTCTCTGAAAGTTCTCTCTCTCTTTGAAATGCCCTCCGCAGGACTATAGCTCCCTCATCCACCACCTCATCTATGAAAAGATTTGCCATGGTTACGTTTTTTAAACGAGTTCAGCTCCCTATTTATATACTTATAATTAATTATATAATTAATTACCAAACTCATTAACCAAACTCACCAAATAAACACACACGTTTTAAACATTTCTTAGTGTATTATACCTTATAATTTTTTTTACATTTTATTAGTAAAGTACATTTCCTATTATTTATTTATTTATTTCATAGTTTTTTTTTCATTAATAGTGTTTAAGCAAAATAAAATTACATCGAATTACCAGCAGGTGAGTATAAATGGTATGTTCATTAAGCCTGAACTCAGACTTAGCCTGACTGTTAGCCTGCCCCGGACAAGGCTAATTTCCTAGCATAAGTTGCCGTGGTAACTGAGTTTGAACTTATTTAAGTTTGATTTATGGAACCGAATCTACCAAAAAAAAGCCTGATTTACCGAAATAAGCCTGGCTTATTCTCTAATCTTGGTTTATGGAACAGGCCCCGGAACCCTGAGTGAGGTGAACTAAAGAGGAGAACCAACATGGAGCTGGTAATCTATATGGTCATGAGTGATGAAGGATTGGTCTCTTTTCTCTTATTAGGTCTTTTCCAAACTCCTCAGGCATTACAGGAGAAAACTCAGAGCTGTTATCTTGGGAAAAGGACATGGCAATAATTGGGTGCCAATAATTGTGGCTAACATGTATTGGAGAAAAACATTTATTTCATCATGAGTTTTACTTCAATGATAGGTTAGAATTTTGTAAATTATTGAATGAAAGATCAAAAGCATAGACAATGCAGATTTATTTTCACAGCCACCTTTGCTCAGATTTACCAAGGGTGCCAATATTAACTGTACTGTAGCTACTAAAATATATTTGATTGATTCACTTTAAATATCTTGCATTAAAAGACCAATATTATTCAAAAATCATACAGTCCCCATCAACAGTGACATTAAAACACAATTAGGCTTAATATTATGAAATGTGTTGTGCACAAGTACTCAAAACAAAGTTTAATAATTTTTTGTATCAGCAAGTCTCAACATAATTTTAACATGTTAATAGATTTAAACTATACTGTTTTTATTTTACAGATATTTCAATCGTTTAAATCAAGTTTGGATTGTTTTATTGTGTTTTTAAAAATAATAATTGTATTGAAAAGATCTGCCATTACTTTTTTTTCATGCTCCACAGAATAAATAAGGCCTATGGTCGGAACCAAAATACAATGGTGAGAAATAATGAGAGAGCTTTTATTTTTGGATGAACAATCCCTTTAAGTGTTGTTCAGAGACAGCACAGAAATACCTGAGAAAGCGTCTGCACAGTACGCTACCAGTTTTGAAAAACGTTTTTAGTGTAGCCTTAGCATTTTATAAAACTCTATGCCAACAGAAACACTGTTGACTTCTATTAGTTTCTCGGGGGCTACAGATCTAGACGTACAGTTGAGGCCAATTTGGCGGCAAAGCCCCATTTTTTTCACTCTCAAAGAAAGAAAACCAAAGACATAGCTCTTACAGCATGGAGTAAGATAAGTTTCAATAACGCTCAATGAACTGAAGTGAACTCCAAGTTATGTTTCTTCATGTTTATACAGTCTACCTAAGACAGGTCTTATTGTCAGTTTGATAAGCGGACCATTACTCCTCCTTAGATTCAATTACAGTTCAATTTGTTTTGTAAAGTGATATTATTTGAACACCAACAGGGTTGTGCATCATTCTTAGTGAGAGGGTTGGTGACAAATGCTTTAACTCCTTTTGCTTTGAGTGCAAACCAAAGCTATATAGTAGGATAATACATGTAAACAGTGTACAATAAACCATAATTGTCGCAAAATAACATAGTGATGGTTAGTGCAACTGTAAGCCTGATTACTAGATTAAAGTGCAGTCATGTTACAGTTCCTCATTAAAATGTTGTGGTCGAAATCTAGTCATTTCAATGCATGGTTAAGAATTTAACATAAGAAATCTGCATGGTTTGAGCTGTGCCTTCTGCTTCACTGCACTTAACAATGGCTCTTTTTTTCCTGTGAAACTGACTGAAATTGTTCTAATGTGATCACACCTATTTAACATTATCCCTCTTATTACATGGCCACTTGACAATTACTTAAAGAAGCGTCTGTAAAATATCAATGGGGGATTGTTGTGAAATTAATACAGCATTCAATTTCTTGGCTAATTAAAGTCTCTTGACTGAGGCTTCAGAAAATATGTTTGAAAAATTGTGTCTGACTTGTGTTTAATGTTAAATGTCTTTCATTCTTTTGAAAAAAGGTCTTTGAGCAAAAATGATTTGCACCGCATTCTGACGTGAAGTGTCAAGAAAACATATCTAAATCAAGTTCATGGATCCTCCAGGTTCTTTCTCTCTCTTTGACAGTCTTTATTTCTCATTCCAGCTCAGCTTTTCAGTCATCGATACGTTATGCCCTGTTCATTTCCTCCATGCTGACTGACAATGTGTCCTTGGCCATCTGGCTTTTTCCAAGCTTTGGCTTTTGACTGTACGTCAGTAAAGGTCATGAGGGCCTCTTTCTACCAGCAAATAGGAAAAGGTAATGGGTGCTCCTCGTTCGCTGGTTTCCTTTTAATAATAGTCTTTATTTAAGAATTTTGGAAATTAGGTGAGTCAACGCAATCCTTCACTTACATAATTTCCTGAACAGACTAAACTAAAAGCATGGACACACAAATATTCCAAGTGTGCTCAGGTGAAAATACTACTTCAAGTAATAGATATCGTACTAGTTACAGTAATGAGACTTTTCAGGAGGTTGACTTGAAGAATTTACTGCATGCTTAACAACCTGGAAACAGACATTTAAAGTGGACTGATGAGCTGGGAAGGGAATATTTTTAAGGCTGACCGCAGGTGTGGTCACAAATGCACATATGCAACAAACAGTGGATTAGAGCCCTGGTTTTGGACCCACATTTTACATTGGACTCAAAAGGCGACCCAATACAGTATCAAAATTGTTTACATTACAAAATTTAATTTCAATAGTTTAATGCTCTCAGCAGGCAGTAATTCACCCCACAAAACACACTGTGGTCGGCACAAACCATGTTTATCCTGAGTGCAAATGAACCCATATTTAATGCAGTCTGAGGCGTCTTTTCCTTTTCCGTTTTGTTGATGGGTTTTAAGTATGAGGGCATGTCATGCAACCTGTCTATTGATGTCAATATCAAAGTAGATTACATATAATTTTGTACTCTTTTAAAAGTTAATAGTATTTATTTTGAGCAGTTATACAGTCACACTTAATTTTAACAAACCCGTTAACTATGACTTTAGCCTTAGTAAACTCCTAATTTGCTGTTTATTAATAGTTAGCAAGTATACTGGGTAGGATTAGGGATGTAAAATATGGTCATGCAGAATATGTGCTTTACTAATAAATCAAAAGTGAAAATAGGTCCCTTTACTGAAGTGTTACCAATTACATTTATTATATTAAAATATTCCTGTGATTTCAGTTGCCTGTAATCCTTTAAAAATCATTCTAATATGACGAACTGCTGCTCAAGAAACATTTATTATTATCAATGTTGAAAACCATTTTGCTGCTTAATAGTTTTGTGGACTTAATAGATTCTTTGATTTTTTTTTTTTTTTTTTTTTTAAACATTATAAATGTCTTTTTATTGTATCCTTGCTGAATTATAATTTTTTTCTTTCCAAAAGAAAAATAACTCTCTGTTAAAAATTTATTCAGTCCTAGTTTAAACTTTGCTTGTGACCCACCAGAAACACATAATGGTAGGATAGTGAAATGAAGCTATAAACAAAGTCCATGGGAGATATAACACGAACGACCAGCTCTTTCATCATGCTGTTTCACCTGCAGCTCCTAACTGCCCACCAGAGACACAGACCGGCTGCTAGACCTCCACATTTTTCATCCATTGTGAGAAGAGCCCTTAAGGTGAAGACAATCCAATCCTCCAATCCAGTGTGTGTTTTTTAAAAAAAAACAAGCGCTTTGACAATACATCAGTTTAATGCACTTTGTTCAGCGGATAGTGGTATTAAACTGTGTTGAGACACAAATGACCTGTAGAAAATAAGCTAGCCTCTGCCCTGACAGAATTCACACAAAGGGGATTCACGTTTCTCCTCCTCTGAGAACACTTGACACTTTGTCCTTGCAAAAGTGGCGATAAAGCAAGCACAAGAGAGTTTTGACCCTGTAAGTGTAAGGTCAGGCAGTGTCTCATACAGTGCTCTCATTCACTCTTGTAATAATCCCGTAACATGTCTTCCTGTGTGAAAGGACAAGTGACCCTTAAACCCATGACCTGAGGTTTGTGGAAACAAATCATGCCGTCATCCAATGCATTCAGCTCACCCAAATCATGTGAGATCGCGAGCCCTCACACCTGGGCCTCTTCTGGTGTTGATCCTTTTCATTGTAAATTATCACACCAATGAATACAGCTCATCCACCTTTATTGCCCGCAAAGGCGTCCGCTGGCGTTATTAGATTCATGCGAAAGCCACATGTGCTAATGGCAGTTCCTCACACTCGTTTTGACTGGTCTTTCATCACCCTCGCTTCCCCCACAAGTTTCTGCCGAGGTCTGGCATGTGTTAAACTGTCCGGAACGAAAGACAGAGAAAGTGGGAGAAGGAGACTGAGAATGGGCCAGGAAGAGTGGGAGGAAAGTCTGAGTGAGAAATAAGGAAACCAGCATTACTAGCCTCATCCATAACTTAAAACTGATTGGAAACATTTTTGTGAAGGAACTGAATGTAGCGAAGCTATTAACATTAGATTGTACGCTGTACATCTGCTGCAATTTGGACCTTCTATAATAATCAAATTAAAAATAACCAAATTAAATAATAGGGCTAAGAAATATTAATATGAATTCATAAGAAAAGCGCCAAATGAAAATGGTACTGTAGCTCTTTAATAGGTTCTGTATTTGCATGCATATTCTTAGAATATTTCAATTTTAAAGATGATTTAAATGCATTTATTTACTGTTGTTGTGTTTTCATTGATTGAAAATAAATAAATAAATATGTTTTGGAAATTTAGTTTAAGTACTTTAGTAAATATATTAAAAACTTAAATAAAAATAAATTAAATAATAAACATTAAAAATAAGAAACTAACAAAAAATACACAAGTATGTACTTTAGTAAATGCAAACTGAAAACTATAAAATTGTAAGCAAATTGTTTATTCTTATTTTATTTTATTTGACATAGATATGGTCACCAGATGTTAAAACCGACACATTAAAAATCACACAACCAGCCTCTTCTCAGTAAAATTGGACATTTAAACACAGAATAAATAAATAACAAATAATAATAGTAAACTGTGGCATCGGCATCTGATACGGTGGTATGATGCTGCATCCACAACACTAGGTGTCAGTATAAGTTATGAACATTTTAGCCACTGCAACATTACATTTATGCATCTTAGCATATGGTTTTATTCAAAACAACTTACACATTTACACTACATTTTATGAGTTCATGCATTCCTTGGGAATTGCTAGTGCCAAGCTCTACTGTTTGACAGTAGTTTACCGTATAATCATCTTGTAATCAGAGATCAAGCTGCAGGTTTTTTTACTTGCATTTATTTCAAATTAGATATAAAAAATCATCTCATTTACCTAAAAAGTTAACAAAATTGTCAAAAACATGAACGCAAGAGTAGGAGAAAGGAAAAGTGCACTAGCCTTCCCGTGCAGTTGGATGTTATTGTTTGAAGAACAAGTCTGTTGCGGCTGCATTGGGTTGAGTCCCCAGAAGAGAAGGGCCTCATAAATCTGGACTCTGACTGGAAGTCCCTAGCTGTACAGGTTGGATGGAGGACAAAAGTAGCCGAGCTTTCAGGATGTGGAGAGATTGCTCTACAGTCCAGCCCGAGGGTTTGTGAAATAACATCAACAGTGACCCAGACCCTGTGCACTGTAAAGGATCACAGGGGTCAGCTGACGTCTATGTATGTGTGTGTTATAATATTTTTCTGGATCTACATAGTAGAACACATGACATGAAATCCTTATTCTGACTTACTGTAATGTGGATGTGACTAACTGTTTGACAGATACAGTAGGTAAGCGTTCTGGAAACCTGTTCGAAAACAGCCATCCGTTTTGTAGTTCCCTTTGTTTTGAAATCACACACTTCTGTAAAATGACTTTCTGGAGCAGCATCACACCATTTAAAAGATGTATTATTACAATCACATTCCTTTCATCTCATCCAGTTAAACATTTTAAATGTAGATTTTGAAAGTGCTTCAAGCAGATTAAGACAGTAGTTTAATTATTTAGATATGCCTTTATGGATTCTACAGTTTTTAGAGAAATAAAACTTTATTTAAAGACATAAAACTGCTCTGCTTGTAATGTATTGCTGGCTCTCAGATTGATAACAGATTGCAGGATCTGGCTTTGGCAGGGCGCGCTGGTCGTTCCTCATGTACTGCCTCAGTCTAATGCTCCTCCAGATCACTTATCAAAATCTCATCACTGTGGATCTGTGGGTCTTTCCTGGCTTCGCTTCAGGACCGACATTTAACAGTGGACATAGTGGCAACCCAGCACAACCAACTGGCTAATCGTACAACATAAATCATCTTTACTATCAAACTTTGACATTTATTATATAACCATGAACTGCATAGGTACAGCAATATACAAAATGATAAACATGTAATCAGCTGATTAAGAAAACTGACCATTTGGTAAATGCATAAACAACAAAGCAAGTGTGATTCACAGCAACTGAAATACAAAAATCAAGGAGACATTTGCATATATTAGTTTACTTTAATTATGCAGAATTATTATTTTTTGAGTTTAATATTTTCCCTTTCCAATTAGAACAGAACTGTAAACAATTTCTGTTGTTTGTGTTTTCTCATTATAGTCCATCTGTGTATTATTAATCTTTGATCTTTAAGCATGTAGCAAATAGCTTCTAATTTTTAAATGTAATTTTTTGGTTTACAATATAGTTTTATAACAACACTGACAGAAGAAGAAGGCATCTGTTTGTCATGAACTATTGAATTATTATTCATTCAAAAATACTTGTTCCACAACCAACAGAATCTGCATAAGCGAATCAGTGAATCATTTGCTTAAATAATTAATTCAAAACACTGATTCATTCAGTGCATGTATTGCCGATGCAACAGTGGTTTGAAGCGGCTGTGTTTGGATCTGTTTTTTTTTTAGTGGAGCATGATAGTCAAGTGAACTCTGACAAAAATATGTCATCTAAAACGTAAGTAATACAATATTAACTTTATGCTGAAGACAAAATTGCATTCTGGCTTTTGGTCTGAGCAACTGCGCTCTTCTGCGTACAATATTCACTACTTGTTATACAAAACATTTGCGTGACTTGCCGACTCCGCCTTGCTTTTTGCTACTTGCTATTCCATAAACATGAATACCTCCATCAAATCCAATACTGGCCTTTGCTTATTTTCAAATCTCTATATTGCGAACATTTTCAATGAGCTGTTATACGTAAGTAAATCTCCCTCTGCAACATTGCGATCCCAAACACGTTTATTATTTTTTTACCATTCAAACTTCCCCTAGAAAATGCTCATTCTGAAGTTCTGGCAGAGAAGTAGTGGAGACAGCGTGAAGTATTGCGATGACAGAGAATGGTTTGTCCTGCGTCGTGGGTCTTAAACTGCTGTTTAAGTTGGCACCCAGTGTGAGGAGGCCTATGTGCCAAATACCAAAAGCCTTTACACCCCATTGATAACCTGACTGACAGGGCGTCCTGTTACTCAGCAGATTGCAAATCAGTGCCTCATTTCACACCACTGGTGGCTACACAGGGACTACTTTCTTTACATGCTTCAGTACTCCACCATTTCCCCTTTTTTGGACCGGCAGTGTTGATTCGAGACACTTCCATACAGTATAATTACAGATAAACCCCACTTCTTTTGACCTCTGCATTGTTTGATGTGGCCTTTGCCCAGCATCCCCAACTGGGCAATATAGATCTGCGGGCCTCAGCATACCGCATTTGCCGGGACGGTTTCTGCTGCGTTCCCCAAGATCCCTCCATGACTGCACGCAGGAACGCTGGCCGCCAGACTATGCAGCTGCCTGCTGCGCTGGAGAGCAGGGACATGCGGTACGCTGAAGCCTGGCCACTCCTACTTCCCTCCGATGACATCTCGCATCAATTTTCCACCACATCCCCACGCAGAGAGGCGGGGGAACGCGGTGAACCATCAACAATAGGCTCAGCTGTCTGCCATTGATGTTTGCAGCTCGGAGGCCGTGTTATTTATAAGCGCTGGTTAACTTGAGGAACTGTTTGAAAATACTAATTTCTGAGGCCCGGATGATGGATTGAAACCTTCCATGATGCCCCAACTACTAAAAAAGCGCAATAGATCAATGAGAGAATATAATAACAGCGCCTGGGGTTTTGGCCTCTGGCACTTTGCGTGCCTGCCAACAGATGTAAACACATCGGAGGGTTGTTTATCTCACACAACATTGATCCTTTTCATGAAATGTTCTGATATTCTTGTTTTTCCTTTCTGTATTTTGAGAGTAAGTCATTTGGCCTATGTCTCTGGGCTGGCGAGATGAGTAAATATTCTGTTTCAGAACTTATATTGTTATACCTGTGACATATGCTTTATATATTATTTAGCAGATTTGTAGCCTATTTGGATCACTAAAAACCTGTTTGCTTGCTTTTTGTTTCAGATTACCGAGGATGTGGATGAAACTGTAGACCTGCTTCGTGGTGGCCGGTGTAGGTCAGTGGGCCACAGATCCTAGGCTTAAGAGGATGGGTGGTCCACCATTAGGTCTGCAGACCACTGAACCTAACAGGCATGTAATTAGTCCCAAGAACATAATGAGATGCCAAGGTAATGCATCTTTCACAGCATGTGATGAGAGAGGAAGTTAAATTTGTGCAGTGGACTGTCTGCGGCCCAGCTGTAGGCGTAACGCTTGCTCTACAATAATCCCATTATTCTTAAAGGCCATAAAACTCAGTCCAAATAAGAACCAGTCTATAAAACCAGCCACTTTATACAAGCATAGCTTCACCTTCAGCAGACTGTGCAAACGTGCATATGCTACCCTTCAGCACTGCTAATAAGAAGGAACACTATATTGTGCAATGAAAAGAAAGTGGGTCGATGATAAAGAAAACAAAATGATACTGAATTCTTTTTCTATTTTTGCAGTTCCATTTGGTGCTACCATTGGCACAAAAACCTCTACTTTAACATTAGGCAAAACTTTTCTAGGTTGTAAAAGCCAAGAAAGTTGATTTAACTGTTAATGTTATTTTGTTTAACACCCTACTATGAATATGTTTCTCTTGCGTTTTGTTTTTCTGTTAAGTATGTATAAGTAACTCTGTAAGAACATATATTTTCACACAGCTGTCAGTGTTGTTAGAGACTCTTTAAACAAAAACCTCTAACATTTGTTTTTTAATTTATTTATTTTATTACAGTCGTTTTTTATAGTGCAGGTGTCTGTCAGCTGTGTCAGTGTGAATGGTTAGACCTCTCAAACACAAAGAATGATCTTTTTGCACCCAAACATAAAAAGGCCTCCCCAGATGATTCATAGTGTCAAGTAATATACAGTATTTAGAAAAGAATTATTGCTTTGGGTTGAAAAACCCATCCAAGCTATTATAAAGCGCCTGATGCCCAGCAGACATTCTGCCCTCAGCAAGACAGACCTCAAGAGGAGCTGAGATCCCTATTATGAGCTCTGAAGGAGTCTTAATGACCGCAGGGATACAGTCAGACCTGTGTCTGCTCTTCAAACCCAGACAATAAGCCTTTATTGTTACTGGGGGTTGCATAAGTGTACTCTTTCACTTCAAGTGGGTGTGCGTGTGTTCTAAGTGTCTGCTTTTGCCGTTTACTTCAGGGCTCGGGGAATGAGTTAAAATTTACAACCCCAGGGTTTATCTCGCAGGATATTTTTCATCAAAATAATCATAACTGCTGGAGCCAAGCGGGTTTGTTACATTTAATTTATGACTTCCCGTTGATTTGGGGGCAGAGCTGTTTAGTTGTAACGTTATCAATAAGTTCTGTTGTTTAACTGATCTCTTGAGTCTGAAGAAGTCTCGCTATTAAGTTTATTTCATTTTATGCAAGATTTAAAAAGAGAAATGACTGGCCAACTTACAAGGATTTTGGCACGCCTGCAGATTTCATCTCTTTTGGGTTTAGGTTTGAAATTCCTAATTATGGGTCGTTTTGAGCCCTCTGTGGCTATTTTGAGCACAATTTTGCAGTCTTGCAACTGTATGGCCCCATCGCTTTTATGTTGGATTGATGTTTTGTCCTACTGCTAGCATTGCTTCCTTTCTCTTGCATCAAGGATTCTCTTAAACCTCTTGAGAGTGTAAGTTGGTGGTCTGTGGAAAATATTTGTGCAGTAGCATTGCCTATTTCCTGTCTGATTTAGAAATTCATCAATCATTGGGGCTTTCCAGTCAGAATGGATCTAGGTTTAGGATGCATGACGATTGCATATGCTTAGAGGGGTTTATGGCTCTTTGGTGGTCTTGGACATAAATTATACATTCCTAAAGTTTTGTGGCAGCATGCTATGAAAAGATACATATGTAAAGTAATTGCGCCTATATTATTTACGTGACATCATAGCAGCAGTTCTCTTCTGTCACAGCATTAAAGTAATTGAAAACGAGGCACAGTCTGGTTGAAAGAGCTGAAGTGATTTTCCAGTCTAATCCTCTTCAAATGAAAAAGTCTCGTGTTTGGCGTTGAGTGACATTCGAGCACATTTCAACTGTCACATTTATTTTGACTAAACTTAACGAGGGATCATTTTATTGGTCACAAACATGGCCAACAGGTATGTATTTCCTTATCCATGCACAGGCATTTGTCACTAAAGAAAATGGTTTTGAAATGGAGAGCAAGTTTGGTATTGCTCAGTCCTGAATATAGGTTTCTGCATATGTATTTGGATTAAGTACAACCATGTCTTAAACCAGAAGACCCTGTTGGGAAAAAAATTGCTGGTTAGGTATGTTTTGAAGCATAACAGCTGGTTTAAGCTGGTCTTTTGTTAGTCGTGATTTGGTTTATACTGGTCTTGAGCTGGTCCTGAGCATGAAGGAGTTGAAACCAGCTTAAACTAGGTCAGGACCAGCGTAAACCAGCTGTTATCCTTCAAAACATACCTATCCAGGATGTGCTGTTTTTTCAACTGTAGAACACTAAATGAAAAGATTATTTTCCATGTAACTCGTTTATATATAGTGATAATTATATATTCATTTATATATATATTAAATATATTCAGGATATTATATATTCATCAAGCTTTTTCATCCTATCCCCAAAAATCTAAAGAAAAGGTTATTCCTTTTCTTTAGACAATTATTATTGTATGTGTACAAATCTACTAAGAGATTCCAGAACGAACGTTTTAGCATCCTGCGAATAACAACAAAGCAGATCTAACATTTGTTTTCTTGCTCTTTGATCTTGATTCATTGACAAACACATAAACTAAGCTAAACTTTACTGAGCTAAAATAGATTAATTCAATACCTCAACTCAGACAGACAGAGGCCACTCCCACAATATTTGATTGACAGCAGCATGTCACACAGACCTGGTGTCTTACCTCAGACACGCCCTGAGTGAATCGTCATCAGACTGAGACACAGAGACAAGCAAGACTCCTAAGAGATTGAGGTGTTTTGTTGTTGAATGTATTAATGAACATAGCAGTAGTAATTTACCCCCCACATCTGAGTGACTGAAGACGCAGAGGATTAATGTTATGTTTGGTTCTGAAGGAAATGCACTCTTGATCAACCGAAATGTGTTTTAGTGTGCTAGAATCATTCATGATCCAGCCTCACCTACAGAAGCAGTGAGTATAATTTATTTTAATTAATGGCCTTTCCTAATAATGTGCTATTTCACAAGTTTCACTATGAACACGGCTGAACAAAAAGATCCTCTGAGAGTGCCTCGGAAAAGAGGAGCGGGGTCAGCGGAGCTCGTGAAGATTTAAAGGGGAAGTACACAGAACAGAGTGATTTCTAAAGCGCTATTCTTGACAGGGTAAAATTAGCTTATATATATATATATATATATATATGCACAGTGCATGTTGAACATTGAAGCGCAGACAGTCTTTAGTCTAAATGAGAGCGTATTTTCCATACAGAAATTGGTTCTCTTGAGTCTGTGCTCACTTTCGAAAGAAAGAGCCTGTTAAGTGTGACTTATTTCCCCTTTCTTGCAAAACTAAAGAATGACAGTGCATTCCTCCTCAGTGACAGAGGAGTGTTTAATTTGGGGTAAACCGTTAATTGTTGTGTGTGTGTTTAGTGAAACTTTTTTTGCACGTACATATGCTGTCTCTCTGCAAGTCTGTAAAAGTTTCCCATGTTTCCCTCTGCATTCCCTCTGTTTCACTCCAGCTGAAGGGTCCAATTGACCATAAAATTGCAGTCCGTCAGTAAAGATGTGTGGCAGCGGCAGGCCAGGCAGCGAATCGCAGGCGACCCCTTATTATTCAACTTCCTCTCCTGCCATCCTGCATCTGGAATCATTTAAACATGTCTGGCACTAACGAGAGAGAGCGTGCTGATGTGATTCACACGTGAGTCTGTGATGCATCTTATATTGTTATGGCCCATCTGTTGCTTGCTATGACTGAGGTGGTAAATCCTTTGAGATTAATGAGAACCCCTTCATTAGGGCTTTTCACACTGTGCTTAACCCCGGGTTATCTGCGTTCTAAACACCGCTTTTAACCCCGGGTAAAGACGC
>JAUMHR010000076.1:6512497-6523407 GCA_032361145.1 Enteromius fasciolatus
TTACTTTGTTGTAAAGCTGCTTTGCAATGATATGTATCATGAAAAGCGCTATACAAATAAATTTGAATTGAATTGAAGCACTATTTTATTTCCTTATCCTATGCTGAAAACTGTATTCCTGAATAAAAATGCCAAGCCTTTTAAAACACACACACACACACACATATATATATATATATATATATATAATAGAACTCTCATTCTGATATTAGCATAGTATATTATCAGATATAGTAATATTATCACCAAATCTTGTGTTCAATCTTTTTGTCAGCTTGTTTCCTTTAATCATTATAGGTTTTGATTGGTCGTAGGCCACATTGATCTGAGCTTACACACCTCAGTTTTTGAGTGAAAAAAGCATTATTTGTAGATTATTTACAACATTTTTAATGAATGCATAAGCTTATGTTAATATGGCCTATGATCAATCAACTGCAAAAAAATGAATGATTTTTTGTAGACTGATCATTTTTTGCCTGGGGACATCACAAGTATAACAAGGTGTGAAAATAGTCACAGCAACTCTCAGTCTAAAGTGATAACATAATCTAGCAGTTTCATAGAAAATCCTCTTCAGGTCAAAATGAACAGAAGACGAAGGTTCATTTAGTATATAAAGAATATAATGTGAACCACGGCTGACAACATTTTCCTTTTTATTTTAGAGTAACATGTGAACATGATTCACCCCATTGGTGTCAGCTAACACAATTTTTCTTTTCTTTTCTTTTTGCAACTAGTTCTCAATTTTCAAAAATGGTTACAACAATACACAGGCTCTTGAAAAATATTCAGCATGTGGTGTTGCTGTTTAAATGGAGATTAGACCATGTGGTTACAGATTTGTGATGCAGATTTCAGAAAAACCTCTTTTAATGAGATGCAGCTGATAACTGAATGGGGTGTGCTGGGAGCGTTCTTGGAAACACTGAGGGATTTTGTGATTGCGTGGTTAAAGATAAACCCAAAAGTGCTCAGTCTAAATTAAGACCATTCAGCAAACCCTGTTTGTGGTATCATATCGCTGCTCTTTCGCTGCCAGAAATCATGTGAGAAATGTAAAGAACCTGACGAATTTGAGAAATGCATAAGCCTCAGGGATACTGTATGTAGAAATTAAGAACAAAACATCCACAGAAACACACAACTTGGATTTCCAGTGAGTGATAAATGCTGGTCCTTCAGAAACCATAAAACTGTTAACGGTTAAAGGAATGTTATGGGTTGCGTACAAGTTAAGCTCTATTGACAACATCTGTGACCACAGAGAATGATTTTGATTCATGCCTCAATTTGTGTTTAGAAATATGAACTTATGATGCCTCAAACTAAGACGTTAAAAAGAAATAAAAACATAAACAATATACTTGTTCACATGAGACACATAAACTAGCTTAAAAACCCATAAAAACCAGTAAAAATTCTATTTTAAAAAATCTCAAGGAACATTTTTTTTTTTTTTGTATTAATATATTGCATACTGCATATTTCCCTATATGCCTTGTGCCATTGATGATAGAAAAGCAGTAATATAGGTGTCATTGTAACCAAAGGTTATTACAAATTGTGTATTGATGCGTTTATTCATTTATTTATTTCATTGTTTTATTAATATTAACAGAGATTTGCTCAGTTATCTTCCTGATGTCAAACAATCACAGGTTCAGCTTTCTTTATCCCTTTTTATTTTACAATAACTGTTAGCTTCTGAATTTCTATGTTGTGATATAATATAAAAAGATCAAGTGTAGAGTGTGTGTGTGTGTGTGTGTGTGTGAGAGAGAGAGAGAGAGAGAGAGAGAGAGAGAAAGAAAGTGATCTAAAAAATGCAAGGCAGATATTTTAAGTATGAAGTTAATTAAAGAACAATTTTCAATGAGGTGGTGAGGGCAGGAACAGATGCAGGCCTAAAACACACAACTGCTATCTTGTAGACATAAGAAACTTCATCCAGTCGTTTTAATGGGTCACAATCCAACCCCAGGCTTGAACGAAATCCTCAAATGCTATTTTTCACATGATTTATTAATGTTAGTAAGTCTAATTTGATTTAAAACACAAAATTGCTGGACAACCATTGGCAAACACACACCATTAGCAAGTGTGAGGTGCTCACATAGGGTGTAAATATAGCTGTGTTTTTACATCTGTGGCTATATTGAGATGGTATTTTTACTGTGGTAATTTTAGGTGTCTACTTGCATTCTTGGGATGGCTTAAAAAGGATTCACCCTGATTGAGTTTTGGCTCATCAGGCGGAGGTGCTGGGTTCATACGGTTGTGCCGGCTCCTGCTCTGGGTTTAAACAGGCCCACTTCTCCTTTAGGCGGCAGCTGCTAATCTGCTCTCAGGAGCTGAAGAGCACATGTTTTTTAGAGGTGCTTTAGCATACAAAGCCAAACATGACTCTGTTGGCTCGAGATAGGGAATGAAATGGGAAACTCCAACTCAAAATCAGCCTTGGGAAGGTTTAGACCCAAAATGAGTGAAGCTGTAAATTGAGATGTAAGCCTTTCAGCCACAGGTCAAATCCAGAGCAGTTGTTGAAATTTACAAAAGTTAAATTCTAGTTTTATGTTCATGTCTTTATAAAAGTCAAAAGACCTCATTACATCATGTAGGGAGTCTATGCATTGTATGTCGGTCAAAGTCATTTGCTGACTATATTTAGTTGTCAACAGACCTTTGGTCAGGAGACGATTTTGTCATTACTGGTTACCACTGCGCTGATATGGCTAGTAAGACATCAAATGCCTCTCCAGAATGTTTAACTGGAAAACCTATAGCCAAGTGTAGCTTACGGCACAGTTAACTTTTGATTTGTCCAAACTAGTTGTTTTTATTTATTTATTTATTTATTTTATTTATATCTGTCACTGTGTTGTTGCCTTTATGCTTTAATTTGTGTTCTCATTTGTCTCTGTGTTTTGTTTCGTCCTTTTTTGTTTGTTTGTCGTTTTTTTCCTGTCAATGTTTTTTGTTTTGGTCTCTCTCTGTGTTTCGTTTTATTTTGTTTTGTCTTTGTGGTTTGTTTTGTTTGAACCTGTCCATTCATTTTGTTTTGGTCTGTCTCTGTGTTGAGTTTTGCTTATGTTTTGCAGTTTGTTTCTTTCTATGATTTTTGTTTTGATTTGTTTGTTTGCTTTTGTCTTTTCTGTGTTTTCTTTTGGCCTGTTTTTTGTGTTGTTGTTTTGTTTTGTTACATTAGTTTTTTCTATGTGCGCTGTATTAGTTTTGTTGCAGCTTGTCTTTGTTTTTTGTTTTTGCCTCTTTGTTTTGTTTCAGTCTATCTATCATTTTGTTTCAGAGGGTTTTTTTTGTATATTTTGCTGATGTTGTTCACCATTTTTTCTTCTTTATTTCATTATGTTTTGACCTGTCTCAGTTTTTTTTTTTCGGTCTGCCTGTGTTTTTGTCTGTTTATATGTTTTATTGAGTTTCTTTGTTTTGTCTTGTTTCTCCTCTCTCTGTGTGTTGTGTTGTGTTTCATCCTGGTCCGTCTTTGTTTTATTTTGGTTAATGTCTCTGTTTGTTGTTTTTTGTTCTTGCTACATACACAATTATCAGTTGTATTGTGTGACTCTGTGGTTGTGGTCCAGTCCTCTCCACTTTGGTAATTGGGTGTGTGACTCTTACATAATGGTAGATTAAATCAAAAAGACCCTGATGACAGTATGAATGTCACACAGACAATTTTGAGATATTTACAAACAAACATTATCTGAACTTTTTCATGCTACTTGTGTATGTGCTTCACAGACACACTGCTCTTCCTGCTCCTTCAACACACTCAAGGACCTCCTCCAGTGTTCCCAGTGCAGCTGAAGGAGGCTACTCAGATGGGAATGACTGATGACAGACATCATCTTATCACCATTGGGAGATGAGGGTGTCTGTGCTTTCATCTACAACTTTATTACCATGGCAATAAAACCTCTTGAATTTTCCATCACACAGGCTCATCTGCTATAAAAAACAGAGAAATCAATGATAAGTGTAACATTTGTCAAATATGTTTTCATGTCATCTATTTCTGTGCAAAAAAAAGAAGCTTTTTCTCATGATTAGCATCAGGTCGTACTTCAGTGATGGGACTGGCATGCAGTATAATTGTTAGGCCTCAGGCAGAGAAGTAGGATAAAGAGAATGCATCCCATTTATGGCAATACAACAAGGGATTAGGCCTGAATTTTTAGTAGGACCTGTTAAAATTCGCATGAATGTTACTGCTCTGGCTTCCATATTCATTAATGACTTGCAACAGAGCAGCTGATGTTCAAATGAAATACAGAGCTATTCTGGGGTTGTGGTGATAGTGCCACACTTAAATCTGGGTTAGCAAGCGTAACGTTCACACCGCATACTCTATCAAATTCCAGAAATCCCTGTTATTTTTTTACATTTACACATGCTATTGCACAAAGTTGTAAACAATGAGTACAATAAGTACAATGAAGGCTTTGAGACTAAGGTTCCTAAAGGGACGGCTGAACCAAAAATAAAATTTAAAAAAATCTGTACGTGGCTTACAAACGTCCTTTCTTCAGCAGATAGTTCTGAAGAATGTTTCATTAAAAAGAAAAAAAGAAAAAACAAACAAAAACCATTGGAGCCCACTTTCATTGTACAGACAAAACCAGGAAGAGATTATTTGACTGACTCGCATTTAAAACGAACCGCTATGGTTGGTTTTTTTTTTATGTGATGTGTAGAGCTGGATTTGTCTGAATTGTAGTACACCACAATCACAGGCTGGGGTGAAAAAATGCCTTTACCAGTGGATGCAATATGCATCAGACATCAGCAACAAGACTGTCTGCGGTCCATGGGTCATGCCGTCTGAGGCTGAGACTACCTGTCACCTGTCCTGAGTTAGCACCTCAAAGCCTGCTGGGTAAAAGCATAAAATTACAGCCCTTCTTCACCCTAAAAGGTGAAAAAAAACGGACAGATCTGAAGCTCCCTCCCTCCATCCATTTTTTTTACTGTCTCTCATGCTTTTACTGGAACCGCAGATGTTTGGTTACACAACCACAAGTGTTTGTGGTGTAAGCCGAGTCCAGCGATCACATCTGGTCCAAAAGAGACAGAAAGAACTTTAATAGTCCACTGATCACAGCCAGACGGAGAATATCAGTTAAAAAGGGAGCAGAGCTGAGCAGACTTTCAGTTAATTCTAAGCAGATTTAGCTTAGGGTGTTTTTGTACTCATTACAAATGATTTGTTTCAAAGAAGCTCTGCTCAGATCAGTCGTGCTCTTTCTGTTTTTCTTTTCACTTTACTTCGCCCTGAGGACTCATTTACAACAGTAAAATCACTATTTGAAAATGTTCCTAGTCTTTTTGCTAATGCAAGAGCAACCGACTCACACTGAGCAGCCCCTTTGCTGGTCATCCATCACAAATTAAACTATTGACCGTCGGCTTTGGCACCACACAAAGCCCCCCTGGCAACATCCTCCCCCTGTGGTGTGCTTTGAACGGGGGGAAGCAACCCTTTGTCCTGCTATTGTTCCCCCACCCATAGGCCAATTAACTTCATATCAACAAGACCTTTGGAGGATGTAAAAAATATTAGTAAGAGGGCAAAAAAGATGTGTGCAAAGGAAACCGAGACCCTCTTTAGACCTTGGCTTTTCACCAAAGATGTAATTTACTTTCGCTCCTGTCATTCCACAACTATATTCACTGTAATTAAATTTAGCAAGAATGCATTAAATGTTTTGTTCATTAAATAATCGCTTATAAACAATGTTTCTTGCAAATCAGCATGTTAGAATAATTTCTTAAAGCATTTTAAAATGTATTCAAATGAAAAAGTCATTCTGAATTCAAATGTAAAACAAAAAATTATTTCAAAACATTAAAACATCCTACAGATTTCACATTTTTAAATGGTACATTATGTTGTTATTTGTTCTGTTACGTGCTCAAATTGCAGTAGACAGATTTTTTATGAGTGAGCATGGAAACTTAAGCACTGGAAATGAATTAGGAGATGGATGTGTGCAAATGACGGCAGAGGAAAGCATACGAGGATGGAATATGAGCGAGCAGGAAAGGGCAAAGATAACAGTTAGCACACAGGAAAAAGAGCAGAAGATGATGGGATGAACAGACACAGCTATGACATTGAAATCGGGGAAATTTTACTCTGGCTTTTCCCATATGGTATTGTGACGTAGAGGCAGAACTTGCACATCTCAAAATAGCTCAGTAGTGAGCGGCCTTTTGTTAGCGTATTCAAAGACTGTAACACACTTTGCATAAGCTATTAGGCATTCAACTCGTGGTTGCATGCATGCTATTTTTAGATTTCAAAGCACTGTGAATATATGAATACACCGAATCAGTGAAAGTGAAAAGATATCCCTCATATATTATGTGTGATTGTATGAAAAGCAAAGATTCTTTAATAAATAGCCCAAGAACTTAAAACAGCCTCTTAAATTTTGTGTAGCTCTATCAATGTTTTAACAACCTTCCCAGAGTACACATGGTTTATGTAATCAGATTTGTAATACACTGTATGTAATGCTAACCACAGTCTTGTTACCATGCCCGAATCTTCACAGCCAGCTTCATCCCAAACATTATCGTAGGCGATGATTGTCCCCTCGGGGCTTAAATGCTTTACTGGTGTTTCTGTGCCAACAGATCAGGGACAACATGATCTTTGTGTCATATAACAGTACAGGTGGATCAAACTGGAGCAAGCTTTCATCTGCATAAGGAGTGCGATGCTGTGGCCACACAGAGGACAATGGTGGAAGCTTTATGTAACCTTTGAGGATTTGCGGCCTTGACTGTGTTATTGTTTCTGCCAGAAGGTGGGAGTTTTCCAGAGCAGCTGTTTGGACTCATTTAAAAAGGCACCTCCTAAATGTGTAATCTGCCGAAACAGTTGGAAAACTCTGTTTAGTCTGAAGCTGTGTTTACACCTATGAAATGTATCTGAAAAATGTATCTACATATATCGCTGATGATTACTACATTTTGAACATATGATACTGTATATATTTAGAATTGTATATTCATAAAATAGTTAGCATCTTAAGCAACAAATCAGTATATTGGAATTATTTTTAATTATTTAATTATTATCATGTCAAATAAATTTATTTGGAATATACAGAAAATATATATTTTGAACTTTTATATTCATCAGAAAATTATACAGATCGATAGATACACTGTAAAGCAGATTATGTTAAATTTACAGTTAAATACCGTAATTTCATTAATTGATATAATTTTAATATACCAAACTATTAAAGTACTGAAATCTGTTTTGTACCTTTGAAATACACTGATAACTACCAAATGCAGGTGGTGATGAGAAAGTCAGGTGATGAACCAAAGCCCATCACAAACAGCTTTTAAATATGAACATATATAGACGAAGCTCAGTGTCATTCACACAAGCTATATTAAATTACATTATATGTAACATACATCCCTAATAAATATAACTGATAAGAAAAAACTAACAAGAAACATATCAAATAATTTTTTTTTTCCGTGTTCATTTTTAAAGCAAATTACCTTTAATCATTTAACAGGTTTTTACCGTATTGTTTTTACAGTTAAAATCACAGGCATTTTTACAGTGTAGATCACGATTTCCACAAAAATATTAAAAAGCATCTGTTTTCAACATGAATTAAACAGCAAATCAGTATATTGTAATTATGTTTAGAGGAACATGTTACACAAAAGACTGGAGAAAATTCAGTATAGACACTAGTCAACATTCGGATCAAAACCTTTCATCAAAGTTGTCCTAAGACAAGAATAGGTATTGTTTTTTATTTTAGGACAATTTTGATGAAAGGATTTGATCCACTTCCGATGTTGACTACTGTATATCGTCGCTGTCTGGCCAAATTTTGTCAATTTCATATTTTTCCAAAAATCTATGCTATTGGTCCGTCCAGACGTGGGTCTGTTATTTGTATAAATGATTAACCAATCTAAAGAAAAATTTACACCTGCATTTTATGCTGAAATCAGATCATCTACAAGAGGTGTGAATGAGTCCTAAAGTATTTTGCTGTGTAAATAAACGAGGGTCTACAGTCTCACAACATTTCTTTTTCTCATGGCATCAGCAGCGATAATGATGGCATGACTTTCACCTGCTGAGAGGATAATCTTGTTGGTTCCCTCAAGTAAACATCCGGCGTTCGTCGCGGCTCCTCTCAGACACACCTCTCCATGTTTCTGACAGCTGTCAATCACTCAGCGCTCCGTCTGCCTCAGATCCGAGCTGACGGCTTTCAGAGGTTTGTTTACAGTGGCTCTACAGCTGCCTAAATCTCACAGGTTCCAGCGTTATCTCCACACTGTGTGTTTTCACAGAGGTCTGCCAAAGCGCTATGCCAACAGTTGCATAACCCCAAGGTATTTTCTGCACAAACGCAGCAGCAAGGCCTGTGTTTCCTCTGGCTGTGTGAGCATAACTGATGGGAACTGAAACGTTAAATAATTTCCAGACGTGATTGTTGTCAGGCAGATCAGAGGGATTGGGGTGTTCTGGAAAAGGTTTGGCAAGCGAATGGGGAGTGTAGATGAGCAGAGAGAGCACAGACAGTAAAAGGCTCTTAAGCAGAGTGGCTTCACGGTGGAGGTGCTGAGGTGTTTATTTGAATGTCTGAATGTTTAATAAAGAGAATGACAGGGCACATGGCAGAGGTTCACTGTACAGGGTGAGCCGAAAGGGCATAAACAATGGTTATGTAAGTTTTAAGAGTATGTACTCCTCTGGTCTTTTATTGTTATTAGAGTAATCAAATATATAATAAAACAACGGAAACTCCTATCTAAAATTCAACATTGTGAAAGCTGAGTTCAAATATAAACTGATTTTCCAGACAAATTGCAGAGGTTTGATTGATGAACTACTCTACACTACGTTCTTCCACCCATTTTCTTCGCCTTTCTGTTTGACTTAGTCTTATCTGAACTGGCCCTGTGCAGACCTCTCAAGACCATGACAGGAAGCCCTGGACACCCACACCCTCTGTTAACAAAAGCTCTCTAGACAAAACACAACAGTTGAGTTCCTGTCCACTGCAACTGCCCTGTCATCCTCTCCCAACCTCCTCAACCCAGGCTAGTGCCTCCAGCCAGACGGACCCCAACAAAAGACCACAATTATACTTGCATGCAAACACTTTATACTATTTATATTCAATGTTTTAAACTAGATGATGCAGTCTGGAGCCGCACAGAGTCTGACTTCTAAAACATATACAGTGTGCACTGATTTTGGCTATGAGAATGAGAAACAATATGAAGAGACTGAACAATGTTGTTATTGGGGTTTATAGTTAGTTTTATTTGCATAATATTTCGTTTTGTAGCTGTTACACAAGAGACTAAGTAAACACAGGCAAACTTGTGTCAAGGATGGTCTGTGTAAAAAAAAACATGACACTGAATTGCACTAAATGGGTTTTTTTATATTCATTAGTATGTGGTTGAGATAACAGCACTTTACTAAACACACTTCATAGATCAGGCCAGGCCTGTAATCATCAGACTCTGGATGAATTAATGATGGCATTTGTCAAGAATCACAGTTCATGAGAGCTCATTTGGAGGACAGTAAAAGAGCACCTTCAAACTGAATACTTACACAACTCTACTGAGGTTTTGTTTTAAGTGCAGCCCAGCTTTGAACTGTCAGACATACTGAGGCATACTCACTTACGCATGTATTCTTCACTTCTCTCCTTTCTCTCTGTTCATTCTTTCTCTGTCTTTCTTTACCTTGCCTCCTCTTGTACGCTCACAGATATGAATGCTGAATTTTAAATTATATTGCTATTACTCCCGACCTATGGTTTTCATTCATTTTCATTGTATTTATCTAAATTATCTTAATTTTTAAATAAATGTAGTCTATCTATCTATCTATCTGATCCAACCTGATCTCACTGCAATTCATACATATTTTACGAGGTGGCTAATTCGTACGAATTTGTGCGACCTCACTCGTACGAATTCATACGATTTATTCTAAATCGTACGTATTTTACGAGATGCCAATTCGTATGAATTTGTACGAATGACCTAAACGTAACCCCGCCCCTAAACCTACCCATCATGTGGTTTTAGACAAATCGTACGAGTGAGGTCATATGAATTAGTACAAATTGGCACAAATCTAGCACCTCGTGCGAATAAGTACGAATTGCTTGTGAGACTCTGTTGGTCTGTCTGTCTCCCAAATGTTGTTATTACTACCCTCCTATTTAATTTAGTTTAATTTAATAAAAAAAAAATGTAAAATGAATTTTAAATAATGTTGTTATTACTACCCTGCTATTTAATTTAATTTAATAATTTAATTTAATGATTTAAATTTTACATTTTAAACTAATGTTAAATAATGTTGCTATTACTAGCCTCCTATTCATTTGTTTTATTGTATTATTTGCAAGTATATAATGTTACCAATGCTCTGGTAAAGTTGAGGTTTTTTGCTTAACATTAACCAAGCATAATTTTCTTCAGTCTGCTGTTTAGGGGGCCAAAATAAAGGGAGAAGAAACATGATGCAACTCCTGACCTCTTCTATACACATCAGTTAAATAAGTGTAAACAGTTGTTTGATATCAACTCAAACGCTGTCTTAAACTTTTTAAATAATAAAAAAGTCTTGGTATAAGAGTATCTTTTGAAAAACCTCACCAGAAGGTGCCCCCATGATCACTAAACCATGAAATTTACCACCAGTTGCATAAGACACTCATAAGCTCCATTCAAATCCTGAAACACAAAATATAAAAAGAAATGTTCTTATGAAATGTTTTTTAATAGTTTCAGATGGTTTTGATACTGAAAGTCTAATTTATTCGATCCCTTTCTTATATTTCAACACTGTCATTCGTATTTTGCAA
>JAUMHR010000076.1:6541267-6553648 GCA_032361145.1 Enteromius fasciolatus
ATTTATGTGTGTACTATGTGTATATTTATTTGTGAATATGTTATATATATAAATATATATATATATATATATATATATATTTAAATGTCATCAAGGCAGTGTAAACTGTTTTTTCGATTACAGTTTTTTTATATACACACACACATATATATATATATATATATATATATATACAGTGGGTATGGAAAGTATTCAGACCCCCTTACATTTTTCACACATTTTTGTTTATATTCAAAAATATATTTTTTTAATTTACATTTATTAAGTAGAGCAAATTCAGATAACATATATTTTTTTATATTTTGCATATTTTCCATTTTAACTTCAGCTTTTTCATCCATATTTTAATGTAACAAAAATGATACAGAAATAAGTAGATGATGGAAAAAATGGAAACATAAATAAAATATACAACAAGGAGATATAAAATGATGCAATATATTATGCAGTTGTTTTACAGAGTCTGAGAATATAAATGATTTATTCATCTGTCCTTGTGCCTGTCATGTAATGACCCCCTATGATTTAGTTTCTTATAGTGTATTCTGATGGGAAGTTCTCCACAGGAGTATCATTACATGGCAGAATGGATAAAAACAAACCTACCTGGATACATTTAGTAATTTAATGACACTGTCCTGGATACACAGTGGAAAACAGTATATTTTCCACTGACATGAAGTCACGGTTTCCTTTAGTAACAGATTTATTTCAGTCACACTTGTAATTTACATCAGGGTCAGATGATCATTCTCACAGTTTGATTTAAACCATATATTATGTTGCAGTTCCTAAAAAAGTTGGACACCAACTAACGAGTAACACTCAAATTAGAACTTGGCGGGTGTTAATTTTGGACTCTGGATATGAGCTATAAACTGTGTCCGTTAGCTCATCACATCCCTTTGTTTTTCTCTTAGGTCGGCACTCAGGAGTTCGCCAGGCGTTACCACGCTACTTACGTGTCCTGGGCCTTCGCGTATCTCCTGGGCCTCATCTGTCTGGTACGGGCCTGCTACTGGGGTGCGATTAAAGTCAGCTATCCAGAAAACACCTTTGCGTAGAAAAAGCGTCCATCCTTCAAGTCCTTAGTGTTTGATTTCTCTTGATTTGAACAGGTTAACTGTTAAGAATCCAGGGGGTTTAGGTACCTGCAAATGTTTCCGATTGAGTCATTGATTAGCTCTGATGTAACTGATTTGAACCTGCAATACGATGGCTTAAAGTGAAATCGGTGATTCAAAAACTAGAAAAATAATACAAATAATCCATTTGTGGGACACCTCTTGGATTTGCCGTGGTGGGTGGATATCGAACATATTTTACGTACTGCATTTTGTTACCAACTTGACCAAAAGAGATGATCTTGTATGAACAATTTGCCCATTGCACTACAATTTTATGCAATTCTTCTGTTTGTGTTGCTGCTAGTTACTCCAGCCGTTTTGAGCTGAGAGATGTTGTGTTCAGAGAGCCTGCCAGCACCCACGGTGGCACTATCTGTCATGTTCAGATATATTTAACTCTTCTTAAAATCCTGTGCCAACATTTTCTTTTTGTTGTTGTTATTCAATGTACGTTAGGGGATCTCCCTTTCATGAAATTTAACAGTATTTCCAATCCCATTTAGGCCGCTCGAATTCACTGTGAGCAATAATCATGCTTTTTTTTTGTGGCTTTAAAAGAAAAACTGCATGAGCACAGTCACTTGGAGCTCTAAAACAAAACTCTTGAGTTCAATGCAACTTAAGCTCACTCGACAGTTTATGTGTCCTAATATTGATTTATTTGCACAAAAATAATTTTGACAATATGAACAAAAAAGACGCTGATGCAATGGAAGTGAATGGGACCAATTCATAAAGATTAAAATACGTTCAATAGTATAACAGCAAGACATTTAAGCAACAAGATTTTATATGTGAAAAAAGTTCAGCTTACAAAGGCTAAATTTATTTAATCCGAAATACAGTAATATTATAAAATCATGTCAAACAACTATGTTCTTTTTTAATATATTTAAAAATGTATTTATTCCTGTGACGTCAAAGTTGAAGTCTTCAGTGTTATATGATCCCCCAGAAGTCATTATAATGTGCTGATTTGAAAACAGTTGTGCTGCTTAATATTTTTGTGGAAAATGTGATGCGTTTTATTATCAGATTTCTCTTTTGTATAGGAAATGTAAAACTTTTATTTGAAACATAATTCAGTTTATCTTTAACGTGTGTCTTTGCTGAATAACAGCATCTTTGTAATAAATAATAAATGAATATAACAAAAGAAACAACTTAAAAATAACTGTTGTACAGAAGAAGCTTCACCCTTCTACTTTTAAATCCTCCAAAATTGGCCCCAGTCACTTCCATTCTAAGAAACTCACCTTGATTTTCGCTGAAAACTGTTTAAAGCAAACGACTTGAAAATATGTATATTTTCTGACCGCAAATTCTTGACCTTAACTTGTATTGAACCTAAAATATTCCTTTAATTTATCACACTGATTAGACACTTGGTGAACGGAAAATGTGCATGATTTTAATTTGATTCTTTTGTACTGAGAAACAGTGTTTTGTTAGTCCGGGCACAGTGGAAGTGTTACGCCATGTGTCTAGTGCTCTTTCCTGTGTGTAGAATGTAAACGCCCCACTGCTATCGCCTAATTCCACAGCTCACCACAACCTTGCTAGTATTGCTGTAGCTTACATTTACAGTAGTTCAGTTTTGTGTCAAGACAAATGGAGATAACTATACTATCTAAACATGTTCTGAATGTGACAAGCCAGTGAAGTCCTTGTACATAGGAAACTGAGCACACAAAGTCTGTAGTTCAAGTTGGAATGTGGCTTGGGTCTTTTTAAAACAATAATTTCTCAATAAAATTCTAAAATATTCCCTGCCCTTTAACGGTGTGATGCTTCTCGTCGGCTTAATTTGAAATGTCATCTCAGATATGATATTTTGCATTGCACAAAAGCCTCCTGATTTCCTTTTATTCAGCACAATGTGTCATTTGGATGATTAAGGCATGATTTGCTTTGTAACAAGTGGCATCATGAATGTTTTTGGGATGTTTTTGCCTCTACCGTCACGCAGGCTTGTTAATGAAAGATTCAGGAGTGCTCTGTGTGTCTGTTTAATGCAAACACATGACATAATTCAGGAAGAAGCCAACATCAATTGGTCTTTCAAAGGTCAGGCGGTCATTAGAGTGAACATGGTCACCTATAGCAGGGGACAATGTTGTTGTTACTCACATACACTGATTAGTCCTCTTGCTTACGGTGAATCCTGTCTTGCCAAAAAATAAATAATTCTACAAAACACAGTTGTGGTGAAAGGTTTCTCACAGAATCTGCAAAATGTTCATTCACTTTGCCAAAAGGATGTTTTGTATTTATTTTGTACTGTGCTAAATGAGATATTTTACCAAAAAAAAAAAAATGATAAGGTATATTATTATTTTCTGTTCTTCAGAAAATCCTGGTCCTAGGAATCCTTTAGTTTTCCAGCAGTGACTATGAGTGAGAGATACATCTTTCACACTGATAACAATTCAAGGACTTGTAGACAACTATTGAAAAACGTTCAAACTTTCACTAATGTTAAAGAAGAAACACGTTGCATTAGGAGCTTTTGGAAATTGAAGGATGAAGTATACTTATTTTATCTTCTGCAGCTTAACAAAGGTAGTGCTAAATGAAAAACCAAAAAAAGAGAAGACTTCATCTTGTTTCCTTCTGGAGCTACCAGCAAACGTTTGAATCTTTTGTAATTGGCTGCATATCAGTATTTATACAGTTATGAGTGTGTGTGTGTGTGTGTGGATATTGTTCAACCATGGCTTCCTGTTTCATAAGGAGTATAAATAATAGATAATACACAGGCCAAACTCTTTTGGGTATGACCGAAGAACATAGGTGTAATGTGCAACAAATGGTTGTTGAGCTTCAGTAAATGGTAAGTAGCTATAAAGAAACAGCAAACACACTATCTGTCCCAACACACTGTCAGGAGGATGGGTTGAATTGCTGAAAAACCTCTAAGACTCACAACTGGAGAATTGTAAACGTTAGTTATGTCTTCACATACAAAACTTTCAACTCCCATCGTTATGTTTACTATAAACTTAGAAGAAATGAAAAGTCTAAAATTAATGGACCACATTTTTAGAAAACCGGTTCAGTTAATTCATGCCAACATATATTTATTTGTCTTTCCTTCCATCCACTGGATGGCAGTGTTGATTCTTGAGCGATGGACGTGGCCCTCGTGACTCATCTGGCTCTGGGAAATAGTCTGGCACAATCAGACCAAGAAGAGCTTTCATCTTCAAACTCCATATGATTTCATGTAGAAAAATCCTAAGAGAGAGTCAATGAAAATAAGCCAGCACATCCACTTAGAAACTTTATTAACCACTTGTTACTACCTCCACTTGGCAAAACGTAAGACGAAAATTGCAGTTGGTCACATTATTTTCATGTTATTCTTAGCTGACAAACTACATGAAATACAAGAACAGAAGTATATCTTCTGAAAGAAATGGTCATGTCATGAACGGTGTGCTGCTACGCGAGGAGACACAGACCTGTGCTACAGACAGACTGACAGCACTCCACACTGTACTGTCACGGCACAGATGAACACACGTCTTACACGTCTCAGATGGGATTGGAGTGCTATCACTGGAGAACAAAGATCTCATTGCTTAATATGATATCCTCTACAGTTTACACTACTCCTATAGAGCTAAGAATGTAACAACATTGAAAGCAAGTGCTAGTCACTATGACTATACAGCAAATATGAACACAGCGTGTTCCTGATGACAGGGATACAGATGTCATTCCAGGCTCGAGTGGTCCTTATAATGCCTGCTGCCATCTAACGGGAGTCGACAGATTCTAGTTATTGTTGAGGACCCACCAAGATGCTGTGGAAAGAAACAGATTTTAATAAATAAATATTATACAACTGATTATATACATTACGTAAAAAAAGAGTGTATTGTACCTGGAACCAGCATAGTTGTCATAATTTCTGGTGTTTCTAAGAAATCCACATTGCCTCTCTGGAAGGTTTTGCTGTAATTGGTCTGCAGATGACTGTAAATAGAAAACAAATAGGCTTTTTGTCCAGTTATTGCAATTCCTTGATTGTAATAAGGAATCTTTGGGACTGTATTAATGTTGAAGCTTGAATGGGTGAAAACGTACTTCTTCCACACGTTGCTTTGCTCCCAGAACTCATACAGAATGAAGCGGGACTCGTTGGCAAGCCGCTGAACTGCAATGCTGATGAAAGATAAGAGCCAGTGTATGATTACTATCAAACTGGTTCTTTAGTTTGTAATGACTCTAGAAAGTTTAAAGCTCTAATTTTGTATGTTGTTCCAGCTCGATTTCCCAGCAATTCTTACATAATGTACAAGGGTGCTAATTCGTACAAATTCGACCTCACTTGTACAAATTCATTCGTATCTTACGATTTGTACGAATTACCTACACCTAACCCCGCCCCTAAACCTAGCCATCACTGGGGTTTGGAGAAATTGTACAAATCGTAGGATTTGAAATTAAACGGGAGGTTCTTCAGATGTTAAATGTTCTTTATGAAACCATTGAGACACAAAATGTTCTTCTATGGCATTGTGAAGCACCTTTTTTTTTCAGAAAATGTATTAAAAATATACTGTAATGTAATTTGTAATCAAATAAAATATACTTTATGTAATTTCTAATTAAACAAGCCTGTCATGTATTTAAATATATGTTGTAATTATACACAAACTTGCAATTTAAATTACATTGATTAATACGCAACATGTTAAATTTAACATACAATCAAGTGTTTTACATATTTTTGGTACATGTCATAAAAACCAACAAAAATTAATAAAACCATGATTCAAAGTCTTTTAAAAATGAGTTTTAAACTTAAATTTGCAGGATTACAAAGAGCTCTGTTTAAAGGCATAGTTCACCCAAAAATGAAAATTCTGTCATCATTTACTCACCCTCAAGTCAATTTATTTGGTTCTGCCAAACACAAAGGAAGATATGTTTGTAACCAAGTTTTTTTGGGTCACTATTGATTTTCATAGCAAGAAAAAAAATACTATGGTAGTCAATGGTTACCCAAAACAGCCTGGTTACAAACTTTCTTTAAAAATATCTTCCATTTTGGTGTAACTATTCCTTTAAGTACACTTTAATGGCTTTTATTTACAGCAAGTGTACACTTAATACAATTGAGGACACTTGTTTGTCACATATGTTATGATACCAAATTTTATATAAAGGAAAAAATGTCAGTAGTACATTAATATCTTTTGGGTGAACCATTCCTTTCATTAACAAATAACATGAATATTAGTAAGCCCCCAAAACAGTGAGTCATCTGAGCTGAAGAGCTTGAAGCAAGTCAATTATTTAATAATCCAAAACAGAATTCTTCATCCAAGCCATTCCGAGTATGATTAATTAGCCAATTAGCGAACAGCTCATAATTAAAGCAAACGAATGGTCTACCTTTATTAGAAAATGTCCCAGAGAAATCAACCGCTACCTAATGTGATCACTGACATTTTTGTGATGTCTGAGTTAAAAGTCAAACCTGGACTGAGGGCTCGTAAACACACGGCCACATGCTCACAGCACGAAGCAGCTTGCTGACGTTAAACAGGCTCTGCCACGTGAGCGACTGGATGTCTTATCTTACATATTTCTTGATATAATTAGATTCAAACAGTAACACCAGGTATTTCTTAGACACCACTCAAGCAGAAAACAACTGCCTCCAGCTGTGAAATGAAACATCTAATTCAAACACATGGATGTGAATACTGATCGCTTGGAGGACTGGCCTAGACTGAGACAAAGCTGTATGCAAATGCATCAGACAGTCACCCAGATGCCATGACGGTGTGAACTCACTGAAGGCAGCCGGTCTGGATGCTAGCGCAGTCGATGTACTGCCGGAGAGCCAGACGAAACTCCTCCACTTCCTCCTCCAGCACTGAGAGCTGCCTCTGCACGATCAGGATGTGCTGGGAGCGAGGTCACAGAAGAGAGCAGCAGTCAGAAAACATGATTCATATAGCGTTCCAGCCACGGGTGCAGTACTTTAACACTCTCAGGTCGTTGCAAACCTGTAGCACTTTTGTTCATCAAATCTCAAATTAAGATTTTTGATTAAATCCGAGAGCTCTCTGCATAGTCAGCAACAGAACTGACACATTCAAGGCCCAGAAAGGTAGTAAGGACATTGTTAAAATAGTCCATAGTCTTGTTGTGAGTATGCGTCGAATTCTGGCATGGAAGAGAAATTTTTGAATAAGGTTATTTTAGTTTTCTTTGTGCACGAAAAAAGTATTCTCATAGTTTCATAACATTATACTAAAACCACTGAATGTCAAATGGACTATTTTAACGATGTCCTTACTACTTTTCTGGGCCTTGAATCTGTCAGTTGCATTGCTGTCTATGCAGGGTGCACTGTCATCCCAAATTTTTGGATTTTTTGTTCTAGAGAAGAACAAAGGTGTTGAGGGACGGCATGAGGGAATGAGGAATTAAATACAGACACATTTTTTGAGTGAACTAACGCTTTAAAGATCTTGTTCCAACGATATGTCTGTTTAAATATTCCCTATTAAAAATAGAGATAAAAAATATTTACAAGCTAAATACCAAAAAGACAAGATGTGAGGGTTGAGAGGCACTGTAAAATCTCTAACGTTTTGTTGATTCAGTTTTCTATTTGAATTTCTATTTAAATAGTAAAATGTCTTTTATTTTTCAGCTGAGTTCACCATTATTACTCCAGTCTTCAACATCACAGAAATCATTCTAATACGCTGATTTGATGCTCAAGAAACAATTTGGTAGCACTTTATTTTACAGTCCTGTTCCCCATGTACTATGTTCTTATTACAATAACTAGTGCTTACTCCGAACCTGCCCCTAACCATACCTCATGTAGTTACCTTATATTACCAGTATTTTCTTAGGTGGGTATACTGTAAGTATACTATAAGTACATGTAAGTACATGCACTTTAAAAAAAATTATATATATTTATTTTTATTATATTTATCATTTTCCAGGATAGTTTTATGAATATACAAAAGCACATCATTAATTTAATAATAATAACTTTAACTAATTTATTTAAGAAAAAAAAACAGTTATGTGTATTTGTGTGTGTAATAAAATATTTCTTATGTAAATAAAAAAAAAAGATGTATTAATTATACAGGAATTTTTTGAGTCATATTTAAGAGGTGTCAGCACTGCATCCAACAAAGCTTGATGAGGTTGGATTAAAACATGACTAAAACATAAAATTGCCACCTATGGTGACTCAGACCAGTGTGAAAATAAAGAGAAACCCCTCAGGTCTCGAGCGTCAGGTAAAGTCATGAAGATGCACGTCATAATAGCTACTTTTTTTTATAAAACAGGCTGTTGACAGGTGAAGGGGGGCTGAAGAGAACAGGAGCTGAGAGTTTGTACCCTGCGGGACATAGTGACCTCTCCACAGGCCCTATGCTATTGCCATTTCCCATCTTTCACAAACTAACTCTCTACAAATACACACAGATGAAACCGCATTTCACTTCAACAGCCGCTGTTTTTGCATAATGCATCCTAAACTATGGATTTTGTAAAAAAGAAATGTTTAATGCAGTCTGCAACTTCTGCAAAAGCTTTGAATCTGCTATTGTCTCTCAAAAGAAAGAGTCGACTGAATCATTGAAATTAGTCTTTTTTTAACGAGTCCCAAGCCATTTCATGCTGACATCACAATGAAACATTAGCATATTGCTCACCCACATGTTGGTCTACACTGTTGGTCTCAATAAAAATGCAAATTCATTCTTTGCCACAAGGTGCCGCTTTTGAAGAGTTAAAAGATCACCACTTTAAATGAAATAAACCAATCACCAGAGGGGTTTGAAAAATGACTCACTGAACGAATCGTTTGGGAGTCATTGAACAAATAAGGTAAAAATAAATGCATATTATAAGAAAACAAAAGCACTTTTTGACCTGACATGCATGTCAACCTGTTGTTTGGGACTCCCAAAACCAAAGGGGCCCTTTAAATTCCCAAATTCATTAGCTACAAATAAATGTAATGTCAAGTAGAAAGACTGTCCTTAAGAAGTATCCTCAAATCAAGGAGATCTGCACATGAACATAATCAGTCCTATTAACATAAATCACAGCTGAAGTAAGACTTGAATGCTAAATGAACACAAACAAAGCAATGAAATGATACAAATGCATTAGGAATGCTGAAATTATTATTCAATGCATACAGTTTGTGCTCGTGAATGTCACGGTCTGTTTAGAAAACCGTGGCTATTTAATTTCAGCCATGAAATAGAGTTTCATAGCCCATGGAGAGATAAATGCTTCCTTATTTGGATGTATGAGAATGTGATGCACACAAACGCCATAAATCAGGCTTGCAATATCGCTCATAATAGAGATCACACATTTGTTTGTGCAAAGGACATTTGCAAAAAAGCTTTTTGAAATGGGATTGGAGTCTTATTTGAAAAAGAAACTACACATTTGTGTGTAATTTTATGCTTCAGCATGGCCAATATGATGTTGTATTGTGCCTCTGTCGGAAGTCACGCATTACTGTGTTTACAGGCAGTCTCCACAGGGGTCTGGAAACCACTCTTCTCCCTGTCGTTCACAAGCACAGAGGCACAGACACACAAACCACCTATTTAAAGTCTGTCAACAGCATCTTGTGAGCCTCAGAGAAAAACTCTCTCAAAGTACTGTGCAAAAGACGCAGAGCCAAATGAGAGGAAGAGTGACAGACGGAAATCAAAAGAATAACTTAGTTTTTCGATCCTGCTGTTTCCTAGACGACAGGCGTCTGTGGTCTCTGCGAATGATTTTCTGAGAATACGGTGACATACAGGGTGACCATAAATGACTTACTGATTTGGTGGAGCTTTCCAACACCTCTTCTTCCACCGGCTCCAATCGCAGATCCTATGAAAGAAACACAACCATGTTTACCACATCTCTGAGAAACACAACCATGTTTACCACATTTCACATCTCTGAATCTCATGGCAATCTCAAAAAAATAAAATATAAAAAGTAATATTTTGTGTCCAAAAAAAAAAAAAAGTGTATTTTACCTAAAAAATATATTACTTTTTTTCAATTCAATTCAATTCAAATTTATTTGTATAGCGCTTTTCATGATACATATCATTGCAAAGCAGCTTTACAACAAAGTAATGTATACAGTATATGTCATAGTAGTTTGTACATGTACAGATGTGAGATAAAGATCATTACTGTAATGCAATATTTTTGCAATAAGTAATGCTTCTCATTGTCAATAAAATAATGCATCTGGGCATTTATGTACAGTATGTGGGTCAAAGACGTTAAGATGTCCGCACTAAAAGAAATTCATCAACGTGATTTTATGTCCATAGAAAGCACTTTAAAAAGTAAAATGTTAAATTTGGTTGAAATTATGTTATATTGCCATTCAGTGTAACACATTAGTTAGGTAAAAAATAAACAAATATGACTTGTATATATAATGAACCTTATTCTTTTATAAAAATTTTATTGTGTTTTAAATGAGTAAAAAAAATCTTACTGATGAATAAACAAAATCTTTGATAGTGGCAAATGAAAAAAAAAAAATTTCATTCCAACTAAATGTTGTTTTATAAACTTAATTTCGGGAGGAATGTACGAAGGTAATCATTACGGATCTCCGCCTCCCCAATCTTCCTATTATCTCATCTTCCTATCAGCTTCCTAGCTTCGCCCCATAAATAACCTCACCTCCTCTCTCCCACATCTCGATCTCAGTATCCCTCTTCCTCCCCAGATGCCTTCCTCTTTCCCGGGGTGAGCACTCAAGGTTAGGATCTGGCTGTCCGCCTCTCTCTCTCCTCCCGAGTGCTTAGGGCTGTCCACCTTAGGGCTCGGCAGCCCCCCTAACCCTGAGCATTCTCCCTGGGCAGCACGCCAAACAAGCTTCGCTTATTTCGATTACCGACAAGCACAAACTTGTGAATTAGTATTTGGGGTGAAAGTAATTAATCTATTAATGAGTCATACATTGATTTTTGTTGTAAATATACCTGACAAGATTGTTACATTGAATGACATTTTAGTGGGTAAATTTAGTAATAAATGTGTGATATTGATTTTTGGCTCTTGCGATTGATTTAAACAGAATTTTTTTGTTATTTGTGGGGTTAAACCCTTTTTTCTCTTTGACCCATGTTTGTATGTATGCATGGATTAAATTGTATTTTCATTTATTGTATTTATTTAATTCATTTATTTATTTGAAAATTTCCATTATTCTCAGTAGTGATTTACATTAGATTCTCATTACTGTAACGTAATTTTTTGTTAAACTTTAAAGGTGTCCTTATTAAAGTCTAATTACACATTTACGTACTAAGTAATATAAATGAACTACATGTCACTATTATATGGTTAAGGTTATAATTACGGCATAATTTATTGCTATTAAAATGGTAAATACATGCAATATGTAACAAGGGCACTTTAAAAAAGTATTACCCAATTTTTTTAACAAGTATAAATTAAAGAATGTAACGCTCAAGTGAACACAGAGACAGACAGAAAGCATTATAATGAGAAAGATAGAAATCATTTGTGTAGCCTGTTGCCTTTTTCTCGAGACGGTCGATCAGCTTTTGCAGTCTGTTGATCTGAGTTATCCATTGATTGTCCTCTTCATACAGACCTGCAGAAATGCACATTTCAGCACACAAATGCAGCTCTCACTTGTTCTCTTGCCTTACAGCTGTAGGAGGCACTTGCTCTGACAGAATATAATTGAAATGAATTCAAATTGTAAATTTTGGCAGCACGTTTTATGACACACTCTCTGAAGGATTGTTTAATAATTTGATAATTTCATCAAATGTTCTATCATCAATGAGCACACCTACTGTCACCTTCACTGTCTCCCTATTTCTCCGAAGACTCGTAGTCATTCCTCACAATCCCTCCTACCTAAACCTCTGTTCAGATCTGCGGTCACCTGAATGCCCACTGGGTGCCCTTTTCTTCCTCCAGGGCCCTGAGGCTTAGAATAATCACCTGAATTGACAAGGTTCAGAAGTGGGTTGTTCGGAGACAAGCTGTTATTCCTTTGAAGTCTTCGATTAGATCTCCTTCCAGACCACTGAATGGGCAGGACCTCTGGCTTCACAGGCCCCTGTCTGCGATTGAGACGGCACACACAAACACACAATGCAGACTTTTTTTATATCATATGCTCATCTCATTACTAGCTTCTGATTATTCTGCCAAAGGAATTGGAGGTCTAAAAAATACA
>JAUMHR010000076.1:6553748-6565099 GCA_032361145.1 Enteromius fasciolatus
TTTTTTTATATCATATGCTCATCTCATTACTAGCTTCTGATTATTCTGCCAAAGGAATTGGAGGTCTAAAAAATACATTAAATTTAACACCCTTTATAAACAATCATTTGCAGAATAGAATTTTATATAGCGCTGCTTTATGCGGTGAATTGGTTTAAAGCAATCAGCTTTACAGTATTAAACAGGAAAAAACAGAGTCAGCTCTTCTTGTTTTTACTTTACTGACCTTGACGGACTGAATAAAAGCAATGAACCTGAAAAGATTTCTATGATTTCCACGGACCAATGGGATTTCACATCTGAAATAAACTTTTCTGGAAAAATCACTTTGCCGAGCTGTTTCGAACACCCGAAAAAAGGGCCTTTAAACTAAAACAGCAGGTTCTCAATAAAGAATCCTTCTGAAGAGTGAAAATCCTGGACTTTACTTCTGGCTTTTCAACAGTTTTGGTGTCGTGACCTGCATGGAGCTTCTTGCTTAACATCACACA
Organism: Enteromius fasciolatus; assembly: GCA_032361145.1. Lineage (NCBI taxonomy): Eukaryota > Metazoa > Chordata > Actinopteri > Cypriniformes > Cyprinidae > Enteromius > Enteromius fasciolatus. The sequence continues at coordinate 6,554,240 of JAUMHR010000076.1, forward strand.
TCTATGAGTTGATGAGTGTGTGTTCCTCTACAGGAATTTCCAGAAACGTGAACTAAAGTTCTAAACTAAAATAAAGGTTCCTAAATGACATAGATATTTTAACATCCATGGAAACTTTTACACAAAAAGGTTTTCCTAAAGTTCTTCAGACTGTAAGGTGTCTTCACACTAAGAAAAAATGGATATTAAAAAAAACTGTCACTGAAAAGTCCTTTGGGGAACCAAAAAGTGTTTTTTCTATGCCATCACTGCAGAAAACCCTACATGTAGCTACTTTTTCCTGAACTGACAGTGAGTTCATATAAAAGAACAAATGGACTCAAATGGACAGGACATTGGCGATATTGGTGGACCAAGTGAGTGGAGTGAGAAAAAAGTCTACGGTAAAAAAGACATGGTCCATCTGAAACTCCCAACTCACTGGAGAACATCAATAAAGATTAGGTAAAGAATAGGTCCTACAGTAGTAGAAATGATCGCCCAGAGTTTGACATCACCACAACATAGTTGTGTAGTCCCTCTAAACTCTGCCCCTCCAAAGATAGTTCAGGTACCATTATAACTGTAAGCCTATAGGTTTATTTCATGGTCCATAATAGCACCTTACTTCATCAAGCTGGATAATTTAAAGTATCATTCTTGGCCATAGTATAACCAGTGTTAATGAGTACTAAATGTATTATATGATGGGTTAAGGATTTCAAGAAACCCATAATACTAAGAATAATAGCAGTGACTCTTGCCTTTAAATGTTTTGTATTCTTACATTAAAGGGCTTTTCATTGCAGGAAAAAGCTAAGATGTATATGCTAATATTATTCATATGTTGCATCTAATTAACAGAAACAGAGTCTATCTATTCACATCCAAATGATGCTTCAACATTTTCATCCAGCTTCAAAACATCACAACTGCAATGATGCCTCTTTGACTGCTCAAGACCTTTCTGCCCTGCTCCTCATGATTCCAATTAAAATGTAGAAAACAAGTTTCTTACATGTTGTCAGACTCTTCCAAATCAAGGAAGGGTTTCTAGACTGTTTTTGCAATTAGTAATTTCAGTCTTGGACATGTGACTGATGGTTGTGGTTTAATGTTTGTTTATGGACAACTTGATTCTGACTGATCAATGAGATGGAGAACTGTACAAATGTTTTTTTGTTTTTTTTTATAACAATAAATTCATGATTATCTATGGCAACTTTGTTCAATGCCAATTTTGACCTATCTCATATGTTTACAGTCTCACTCAAATACAAACCCCTGCAATAATAGCATTTTGTGACTTGTATTAAACCTAAATTGGTAATATGGTAAGCGTAACTTTATATGCAGCGAAAGATGATTGCAGATGATTAAAAATAGATTCATATTATGATATTATTAAAAGTTTTCTTTGCAGAAGCTTTAAGATAATCCAGAAGTGATGCATTAATATTTTAAAAATTATTCATATTTAATAATAATATACTTAAATATAAATCTACAATTAAAATGTTTAATTAGTAATATTTAATTGAAAGAAATTATATTGAATGAATTAATGAATTAATAATTCAGCATTTTCATCAGGCAAATAAAGACAGACATTAAGAAGGCAACCTACTCTTTGCAATTGAAGTGAATTTACTGAATCTAATAAGACTGAATAAAGAACGTGATAGGAGCCTGATAAAAATGCTCATTTAAGAGGGAAAAAAAAAATCTAGAGTCCTTAAATAAATAAATAATTAGTATATGATGCAGTTATTATTTAGCTATTTATTGATGCAGGTACGTAGTTGGGAGTACGTAGTTTGCTGATAATGATTGTACAGGAGTACTTTACATTTATGAGGAAGTAATCGTGTGCTATCAAACACTCAAGACAATATGTTAGAGCAGGAAACCATTTTACTATTCAGTAGTGAGAGTGAAAAATGATTGTACGCAATCTAATTATATCTATTGTTCAGCTGTTCTCGAGCAGCAGAGGAATGCTGCATCTATTTTAACTCTCTAGACAATGAAATAAATGTAGGCAGGCAGGTGTCAAAATTAAGGCTTGGTTGGTTGCTCATTATCCCTAAAGACACTGTTGCACAACGCACGTCCTGAGGGAAGCTTACCCTCCGTGGTTAAAAATGGCTCACAACTGCATCAGCACACTAAAATCAGCAGCAAACGAATCAGCCAGAGCCACACAGGTGATTAAAACTCAGCTTTGATCACATCCACACACCTGCAGGAACACAACCAACTGTTCTCCAGAGACCAGCTTCTTCTTACACTGGAAATGATATGGAAATGACGCAGCGTGAAAACAAAAACGGAGGTATATCAGCAGCAGTGCTTCTTCCTAATAGCTGGTAATGGTCTGCTTCACACAGGTAGATAAAAGCGGTGCTGTGTGCCGAGCACTCCTGTGAGCTCGGGATCCAGATTTGAGCTCATCTCCCCCCTGTTTCATCCCTGTGTGCGGTGCTGCTCCTCAGAGAGCCTGACTCGACGCTTCAGACGGAATAGAGAATGGACCACGCTATTACAATTTGTTCTGGCCACCAGTCACTTTCTGCACATCTAACGCAGTGGGAATCAATCCACCCTGACCAGCACACAATGAGCCGGCCGCAGAACACCAGGCCTCGCCATCTCAAAGCCTTTAGGCTCAAAATGTGTATAAAAAACACACTGTCAGCTGGGACACAAAAGCATGGTGACACAAGAGGTTTCACGTGTGTAGCTGTGTGAAGACATGCACAGGTTTGCTCTGTGCCTGAAAAAAAGATGAAAACGCTCTTTAAAAAGAATGGATCGCTCAAAAATATAAAGTCTTACTTTAAAGCACATTTGAAATCATTATGTTTTAATGTTTTGTCACGCCTAAAAGAGAAAGTTTGCCCAAAAACTACTATTGTAAAAAACGTACTTACTAAACTTACTAAAAACAATACATTTTGCATAACTACATGTAATTAACCTTAACCCTAATCCTTACCCTAACTGTACTTAATTAGTTAATTAATATAACTCAGTATGTATAATTACACAGTTACAAGGAAACAAACTGTAACCAAGTGCCTTTTTGGATAGTGATGCTAATTATCAGAGCAGTTTGAACATTCTGCACTGCATCTCCATTTGTTTCTAATGGAAGAAAGATAAAAAAGGTTTTGTGATGACATGATGATGTATATTCTTATTTGGTGAACTATCCCTTTAACTGTGTGAATATGTGCTCTGTCAAAATTCATCCATCCGAGATAAAGGTCAGAGGGGACTTGGCATGGCAGGAGTGGAGATATTTTGAGTGTGCTCATGGGATTGTGAGTGAGGCTGCAGACTTGTAACAGCTATATTAGCAGCGTCAAGATCTGTGATAGGCTCACTGAAAACGACTTGTGAGAACTGGGAGACGGAGAGATCAGGCCAAAGAAAATGCCACTGAGATATGAAGATATCTTTCCAATGTAAAATTATCAATAATGTCCTAATTTGTACTAAACTTGTGCTATAAAATCATGATTAACCTCTTATTTGATTTAACCTGAATTAATCTGATGATTTAGCATTAAACAAGCACATTAAATTTGGTAAATGTATTTAAAAATACAAAAATTGGTAATACTTTTCAATAAGGTCTCTCTTGTTAAAACATTAGCAAAAAAAAATCTGCATTTTTAAACTTGTTGACTAGTTAAAAATGTTAGTTAGAGCTTTTTGCGTCTAGAAGTGTCATCAAAACAACCACAGTTACCCTTTCAGTTGAATCACTTTGACGTTACATATGGGAACTCGCCAGAGAGACCAATTGCCTTTGTGCATGCCAATTCATTGGCCTTTAGTTTGAAGCTCAAAGGCAATTGGTCTCTCTGGCGAGTTCCCATCTGTAACGCTGTAACCTAGACGTTTTTCATCATTAATTAGGTATGAAAAAAGAAAAATGTTGTCATGATGTTCCGACGCATATTTAGTAATTTAAATGGGAGCACTATGTGTATGAATTTACAATACATCATAGACAGACCAGATTTTTACATAATGCAAGAACACCATACAAGCATATCACGCTAAAGAGCAATAAAACCAGGCAAGCATCTTATTAACCACAACTAAAGACTGTTGAAGTTAAAGAGCAAGTTAGTAGGCCTATTGCTTTTGTGCACTTACTTTACTTTCCGACAGGCTACAATCATCACGAATAAGATCGAGCTAGAAATATATTCATATTTCTCATCCTAGAGAACAATAAAAACATTGACAACCAATCAGAATCAATGCTGCTATCACACACTTGAGGATTTAAAGTGGCAGACACACTTGCACTTTAAAGTGTGTCCGAGCCCGGCCCACATTCGACAGAGCAGTAACCGAACCCGACCCGAGCCCGACAGGCATTAAGATATTTATGTCTGAGCCCGATCCCAGCCCGATCTATTTTTTCTCATACTAATGACACATGCACTTTTTTGTGTGGAAAGCCCGCTTTTATTAAGCAACTGTAGGAAAGCGTTTGTGTAGCGGTGTGATCTGTGTGGAAGATATGGAACAAACTAAGGGAACACTTGACTTCACTTCCTCATTTATTCTGGAGAACACAAATGATGGCATATAATTCAGCACGTGGCAGCAATGCATGACACGCTGTGACGTATCATACAAACTGAGCAATACACTTTTACAAAACCTAATTTTGAGAACACATAACAATAAAGCATGTACCTGGAGAACACAAATGAACACATATGATGGCTCGCGCAGCGTATAATTCAGCGCGCGGCAGCAATGCACGGCGCTGGGAGAGAGAGAAAATAAAAATGTGTGCATTATAGAATGGATTTCAGTCACAATCATACAATTATTTCCTTTCCTTTGAATGTATCTGTTAAACTAAATACAGCCCTAACTGAGTGACTGAAAAAACCTGCGTGACCTACCGCTGTGACGTCTCATGCAAACTGGGAAGCAGCAGCGTGCGCCAACCTCCCAAGCCATTATAACACAGGAACACATTCACGCTGATGTGACCGAGCCCGACCCGAACCAGAACGTCCTTTCTAAATATCTGTCCAAACCCGGCCCGACCCGTCGGGTACTGTCGTGCTCAGGTCCATCCTCTATTGCACTTATAATAAACAGATATTGTTTGCTGGTGTGGATGCAAATATGAATTTCATGAATTTCATTCTTCTGATGAACACAAAAAATATTTAGAAATACATGCTGGTAGCCATTGACTTTTTTTTACAGTTTTTTTAGTAACTGTACAACATTCTTCAAATTACATTATTTTAAATTCAACAAAGTGTTTGTTTTTTGTGTGAACTTTACCTTTAAGTTTTATTTCAAAAAATAGGATAAGTGTCAGGGTTTATATATCCTCAAACTGTTTAAGTACCATGAAGAACAATTTAAAATATATTTATATATGAAATAATAGATTTTAATAGAGTTGAAATTAAACACAGGATGGGCTGGAGCCCCCCTAAACAGTGTCTATAATTGGCTTTGTTTTTACTAATAACTGCAATAAATGCTGTATATTTCAGTGGAGCATAGTTATTAAGTTAGACACACTGTATCGCCTGCAGAGGCGATAATGAGGTAATTTAAATTTACCAATTAATTAGGATGCGACTGGCTATATCAGCCCCAGAGTGTTTTAAAGTACAGACAGAAAAAGAAAAGGAAGCACTTCCATTTAAACCTTAGCATCCTGCATTTCTTTAGGCCAGCTGCTCCAGCTAATTTTTTTTTAGATCATAAGGTGAGCGGAGCACCACAGCTGCTGCACACTGAGAGGGAGGAGAGGTAGTGGGCGCATTGTGGCACACACACACATATACAGTCTTAGGCACGCAGAGCTCTCTAGCATGCAATCATCCAGGTGCTGGAACAAAACAGCTCATTTTGTATTCTAAATTCTGCGCTCTATAAGGAGCTGCTGACCCCTACAGTGGGCTATGCAGCAGACCCTCCTCAGCACACATGCAGTGAGACAGAGACACTGGGAGCTCAAAATAAGCTGCTAATCAAGCACAACACACATGCACGCGCACACACATTTTCTGTTGATTCGCTGACGGTTTACTGTCAACTGGCATCCGTCCTCTTTCTGCACAAAAACAAAGGCCTGGGTCAATGGTCTGCTGGTCAGCTGGTCTATTAACAATTAATGCCTCTGATGCTCTAGATATTCAATACCAAGGATGGCTGTGCACAGAATCCCTTTTGCTCGAGTCAGTGCGCAATTGCTGTCGACATGCATTTTCAACACTGTATGTTCAGATCTGGAGACTACATGTGCACTGGTGCAGAAGAAATCCACTCAATATCACTAAAAATACTAGAGGTTTGATGCTTTGGGAGTGTGTGATTACTTTTAGTACACAGTCAATAAAGTCATCACATACACTACCGGTCAAAGGCTAGGAATAATTAAGCCTTAATGATTTTGAAAGTCTCTTATGCTCACCAAGACTGATTTTATTTGATCATTAATGCAAGTAAAACAGTAATATTGTGAATTATTATTACAGTTTAAAATCTTTTCTAATTAATTGTGTTTTAAAATTTAAGTTGTTCCTATGATGCCATCATTACTCCATTCTTCAGTGTCACATGATCCTTAAAATCCTTTTAATAGGCTAATTTGCTGACAAATTATTGTTGGTATTAAATTGTTGATAATTGCTCATATTATTGTTAATGTAATCAAATGTAAAAAAAAATTAAGTCTGAATTAAAGTACGTATTTCTATACTTTAAATAATTATACACTGGACGTTTGAGTAGTGTATTGTGGTTTTTACAAAAAATATTGATAATAATAAAAATTATTATTCAGCATTTATGAATGATTTTATGAATGAAAGTAATGATGCTTAAAATTCACTTTTGCATCAAATAATTATATTACATTAAATAGAAAACAGTTCTTTTTCATTGTAATAATACAATTAGTAAATAATACAAAAGTATTGATAAGGATAAGAGATTTTTCTTACCAACATAAAAATGCAATTATTAAAATTTTTTTCAGAAGTGTAAGTATACTTTGTCAATGTCCAAAATACACACACTCATTTTAATATTTTTTAATATTGTCATTCAAAATCTGAATTAAATCATTGTCATATGAGATTTGTAATAAGTCAAACATTTCTCAGTTATGATAACCGCTTGTTCTGCTCTGCTGTCACAGACGTTCAAGCTTCTGAAGACAATAAATTGAAAATGCACTCATCCCCTGCTCCCTCCACGTGTATGATGAAAACTGTAAGTGTGTGTTGTGGGTGGCTTGCCTCTCCTGCCGGGTCTGTTCAGCTGTGGTCTCCATGGCACACTCCAGAGAGCTCTGGAGAGACTGCAGCTGACTGGTGGTCTCCTTCAACAGGAAACGTGTCACAAACTGCTCCAGATGTGTGGCCTCCTGATAGTCCTGCAGATTAAAGTACGGAAGATTTATTTTATTTTATTTTATTTATCATTTTCTAAAGTATATATTTTATATTGTGTAATTGTTATTGTTTTGTATTGTATTGTATATTGTTAAATATTTAGATTTTTTTTAATGATATAATTTAACAACATACAATAATTATTATACACTATACGATCAGTCATGTTTTTGAAAGAAGTCTCTTATGCTCTCTAATTTCAAATAATATTTTAATATATTTTTTATTAGTTTTCAGCATCACTACTCCAGTTTTTAGCATTATCCTTCAGAAATCATTCTAATATGCTGATTTGCTGCTCATTTATTACTATCAGTGTTGAAAACAGCCATATTGCTTAATATTTTCATGGAAACTGATATATTTTTTCAGGATACTTTAATGAAAATAAAAAGTATAGCAAAAAAAGTACAGCATTTATTAGAAATAGAAATATTTTTTAATATTATTCATGTCTTTACTTTCACCTTTGAAAAATTTAATGTATCCTTGAGGAATAAAAGGTTTTGGTAACACTTTATAATAACTACACACTATGAATTATTGGTCGCCGTGATTTTGCCACGTAAGACATGATCCTGGACCGACATCTTTTGTGGATCCTGGATCAACATTACTGTCCAAACATATAAACTTATCCCAATCCTTACCCTTAAACTTACCCAAACCCAAAATGTATGCCTAAAATCAGTGAGAAATGATAGCTGATTAACGGGAAAAATTATTCCTCAATTCTGAATGGCTGATTGGAATGTTGTTTCTGGATCAACATCCTTGACATCAACATCTTGTACTTGTGAAATCACACTCATCATGAAGGATTAGTTAAGCATTAGTAAATAGTCAGTTCATCCTTTATAAAGCATTAATAGTCATTAAGCGGTTCATAAATACAGCTACAAATGCCTTGTTCTTGATTTATAAGCATATCTAAATGTTTATATGTTTTATGTTTATAAGCATATCTAAACCTTTGCTGTTTAGAACATTAATTAGCCTTTACATCTGCTTTATAAATGCTTTACAAGGTATAAATACTCCTCGCTTTAGATGAGCTCACAAAAACAGACATCTGGCTGCTACTAAATGCTTTATAACTACTTAACTTAATCATGAATTGCAGCAGGAACATGTGTTAATAAATACTTTGATCATTAATAAAGTATGAAAATACGATTATTAAACATTATATGTATTCTCAAGAACAAGGCATTTATAGATGCACTTGTAAACTTTTTACTAATGCATCATAATGTTGGAACAATGGTTTATAAAGGATAAAATAGATGCTTACTAATGCTTAACTAATGATTCATAGTGTGTAGTTATTATATAAGTCAACATTTGAATGAATAAACAGCACTATATATATTTTTTACATCTTATTATTAGTAAAAATGTAAAATTCATTCACAATAAAGCGACAGTCCCAAAGAAATTATAAGACTGAATGAACTACTCAACATTTCAGTCTACACTAAGTGTTTTCCCCATATACTTTCAATCCAGGTACATGACTGAAATAGTTCTTGCATCATGGGATTCATTCAGTCTTTCATTCTCATCTTTCTCATCTTTTTGGATAAGATTTTGTTTCCAGTCCTCAGTCTCAAAGGCAGTGCCGCATGGCTATGTTATTTGCACATGGTACGTCACTTATTCAATGTAAGCAATCAACAGCCGCCTCTATAATTATGTCGCACACCAAAGCAACCGTGTTCAGTCAGAAAGAAAAGCCATTATTAAAGCCGAGAACATCCCTCAGCTAACAGAACACATAATTCTTCTGATCATCCAGTTATGAAACAGGTGCGCATGACACGTCTATTATGAAGTTTCTCAAGATGTTGACAGTCACAAATCCAACCGATCCATCAACACATGTGCATTTACAAAGTGGCTTAAACACACAGACCTTTACAATAACCTCAGCATGAATCACTGCAGCTAAGACCTGCATAACCCGAAGCTGTTTAACAAGCAGCAAACATCACTAATCTTTCCTTCCAGCGTCAGTGCCTGAGGCTAACATTTCACACAACCGCCAATCACATGAATCAATCAATACAAAGCATCTGCAGCATGCAAAGGATACCTCATAAATCACAATTTAATTCTTTAGAATAATTATATCGACGTGATAATGCATGCACATTAATTTTGCTCTGCGTATACATTATTAATGCCCTTTTTAAGACTGAAAGTGAATCAGCCAATAAACACATGAATAAATAATGTTTTATTGTTAAAGCTGATGCGTGATACTGTAAACTGAGATATAAGTGAGTCATGTTACAAAGATGTCATTCTTATAAAAACATTATTTTAAAGGTAAAATCACTAATATTGTTAATATTTGATCTATATATCTGTCATGGCTCCACCTAAAGGCTGGATATATTGCCTAGGTGATATGAGTGCTCACAGTAAGTGTGGTTGCTGTTTATAGAGTCCTGTCCTGAGGGCAGAGGCCGCATGCATCACAGCAGCTGGTTTGCCCACCCACTCGTGGCCTTATGCAATAAATACAACACTATTTGTCGCCATACAGCATCAATATCTGTTGCTGCTTATGATTAATGGAGCTCATGCGAATAGAGATGTACACATTATGATGTGGTGTGAAGAGAAATATCAAAGAAAATATCTTTGTTAACACCTTGTTAACAAAAGTGTGATTAGCATGATTTGGCCACTCATTACATTAATTTTATTTTCCATATGTGCACGAAAAGAATAGCTATATGAAATTTATGTTGAGCCATCGATGTCACATGGCGTATTTCAACCATGTCCTCTCTCTCCTGTCTTATGTGTTTGGGACAATATGAGAATGTTTAATTAATGACAGAATTTACATTTTGGGGTGAACTATCACTTTAAATATGGACGTGCATTGTTTTATTTCCAAGAAATCCATTCAGGTACAAAAGACCTTGCCCTTTTGTTTGTATAATAAATAAGCAAATAAATTATAAATAGTCAATGTGTGTTAGTCCATTTTCTCAACAACCACAATTTTAAATGTGGTCAAACAACAATTTCATTAACTTTTACTTGTGACAATTTCATTTACATTTTACGTGTGTTAATGTGTGTTCTTTTGAATTTATATAAATATACACTTATTTATTTATTTATTTTATCATGGAAAAATGTACCACGGTGTTTACAAAAAAAGTAAACAACTTTTTTGAACATTGATAGTAATAAATGTAAGAATGCCAAGAAATGTGTTTTACCTCGCATGATTAGTGGATACTGCAGTAAAGAAACATTTCTTATTAATTACATTTTTTATTACTATCAATGTTCAAAACAGTTGTGCTTTTTAATATTTCTTGTACATTTTTACAAAAAAAAAAGTATATATAAATATATATAAATAATCTAGAACACTGTCTAACACTTGATAGCTGCT